>PVJA010000897.1:88880-144268 GCA_004027025.1 Myocastor coypus | reverse complement strand
CCAGGGTTCGAACTCACGACCTTGCACTTGCCCAGCAGGCACTTGTGCCTCGGAGCTATCCCCCCATCCCCTCCGTCTTTCATTATTACAGTGTATAGCAATGATGCAAATGGGGGGCCAAGCACCAAAGGCTGCTTGCTGCCGAGTGCAGTCTGCCCTGCTCACTCATTCTGAAAGCACTGGACAGGAGTCCGACCAGTGCAGACAGCGGAGGGGCCTGTCTGTCTCTTGTCTTACACACTCACACGCACATGTGTTAGTGCACAAAGAGAGACAACCCTGCTGTGGACTCAGGCACTGAGGAAGGGATCACAGGAAAGGGTAGAAAGTGGAACACTACTGAGTCAGGGTGGAGAAAAGTGTGTTAAATCTCCTGCATAAGGGGACTTATGTCAGAGGCCTGCGTGGTGTTCAGGTGAAGCTGGCCTCACCCTTATGCTGGAGCTCTCCCTGTGAGGCCTAGCAGGTTGAATTAGCACTGCAATCCTAGGATTAACTTCTTCTGGTCATGATGTACTGTTATATATCTTTGGCTTTTCTTTGCTATTATTTTCATATTCAGTTTACATCTTTGTGAAAATACTGTTCTGCTAATATTTCTGTCTGAACAGTCCTCACAGAGAATGCTAGGTAATACTAATACTAATCTTCTAAAAAATAAAATGTGATTTAACCTTTGAAAAACTTCCTTAAAATGCTACTTTAGAAAAAAAATGGATGGAATCTTCTAGTGAAGCCATTTGTACTTGTAGTTTTATGGGAAATTTTTTAGTAATTCAGTTTTAAAAGAATACGGAGCTATTAAGATTTTTTTCTTTCTTTTGTGTCAGTTTTGGTAATTTGTGTCTTCCCAGGACTCTATTGATTTTGAAGTATTATGTATTTTGGGAAGCAATATTGTATAATGAGTGATTAAATATGGAGATTTATAGCCACTCTAGTGCATCTGAAACTTGAATTTGTTATGTGTGAACTCTGACTTCTTTTTCACTGTGGTTTAAATTTCCTTCGTTGTGAAATAGCAGTAAAATAGTGCCTACTGCATGGGTTGTCTAGAGGATTAGGTGAGAATAGGTTTAACATAGAGACAGAACTTGGGGAATGGGACGGTTTCACATGTATAAGTAGGAAGAAATCTAATGAAACCCATAATCCTTTTGACGAGTTAGGTATTTTGTGTATACAGGCTAAGTCATGTAGCTAGCTGTAGAAGTAGTAGTAGCAGTATAATCATTACCAGTTGGTAAGGGAAACCAAGGCACACATTATTTAAGTAACTGGTGAGACTAGGATTTACATGTGGCTGTTGAGCTCCATGTTCTGTTTTCAGAGTACATTATTTATATTTGAGTTCTCTGGTTGGGTAAGAGTTGGACTTTGATCAGTGTCTTCATTATGAAGTAAGGAATGATCGACCATATCTGATTGCTTTCTTAATTTATTGGTCTTGTAGACTATATTTGGTCTTCTTTGAATCTTTAGTGCTATAATCTTTATTCTCTTTGGTGTCTTTGATACTAAACAGACTTACTACTCTTTGATACTAAATCTTTTTATCCTTTTAAATTTTAGACATCATTGAGATATGACTTATATTCTATGTTAAATAAAGATCATAACAAATGGAATTCCACTGTTTGTAAATGATTACCTCTGGAAGAGTTGTTTTAGAGCAAGATTATACCTATTTAAGATAATTTAAAATTAATCTTTCAGTGGTATATGACTGTAGATTGTATTTGTGTTTTATATGCACATATAAAAATGGCACATGTACTTATTTTATTTGCACAAACTATATGCGTATATTAGTATATAGTTATCAAGGTTGCTTTTGAAGAAAAGCTGTGATACCATGTATACTTTAATTTTGATCAGTAGTTTTAAATGTGATCATCTGTTTCCTGAATGCCTGTGTGGTCCTTTTCTCTAGAGGAAGAACTTATCATTACTCAGTTGTAGATTGAAGAAACTACACAATGCATAGGCATGACAATGTAAAGCTTTGGAAAGATATCTACATCTGTGAGGTTTAGAAGAAAGCTCCTTTACAAATACTATATGCTATTTGCATTTTGTGAATAAAATGTGAAGAATAGGTGTGCCTCAATATTTGGTACTGTTGATAAACTGATAAAAAGGGTTATTGGAGAGGAAGTATATTGAAATAAGTGAAATGATGCAAAGTAAGAGACAAAGAATTGTAATCCTTTAAAATTCTTCATGAATTAAACATTAGTGTCCTTCATTTAAGAAGATTTGAATCACTAAGCTGATTCTCTTTTCAGCATATATGAAACACCTAAAATCTCATGAAGATATATCTGACAATTATATAACCTAAGGGTGATTTTGTTCAAGTATTAAAATGCCTGTGTGTTTTAGGTAATGCCATAATATATAAATAGGAATATTTTCACTTTTCTGTTTTCTCATTAAAGGCTAAAAATAGAAGCTATCAGACATAATTTCCTCTGCATTTCACCTTACTCCTTTAGATGTGGTATATGTCATTATACCACATCCCTAATTTTCTTTTTAATATTGTCAGCCCAAGTGGAGATGTTGGATGAGCATTTTCTTGCTTATTAAGGGACAAATTCCTGCCTCGTACCTGATTCCTTCGTTTGGACCAATAGTAGTATTTAATATTTATCTTCCTGGTAAGAAACAAACAATAAAAGAACCCCATTTGAAAACGTAGCCTCTTAGTGCTACTGTTAATATTATCAGCACATAATTTAAAAAAAAAATTGGATTTTAATCACTTTATAGACCTAAGTCTCTAAAATATGTGTGATTTAACGATAAGGCAGTTTTGGTTTAGTACTAATAAAGTCTTAAGTTTGTGAGAAACTACTTATAGTAAAGAATGTTTTATTTTACTTTAAAAAGTTTCTTTCTATGAATCAATGACTTTTAAATAGAAATTCCAGCTAAACATGTTGTTTGTGTATCACATTCGTCATATTTACTTCGTATCACTACTGTTGTATATTTATTATAGTATAAGATTGCTGTTCATTTTTATCCGTAAGAGGGAAAGAGCTTCAAGAAGTAATTATACTTAATTTAAACTGAAATGACTTATCAATTTTCTGAATTAACTCTTTATTACAATGTACTTAGGATTTAAAGTTGTCTATAGCATGCTGATACAAAGAGCAGGCTTTCTTTCAAAAGGAGTTTCTTCTAATACTGTTTTCTTTTTCAACAGTAACCTATTTTATTAAGACAATACATAATCAGGAGTTAAGTTGATCTTTTGAAAGCTTTGGTAGCTGGCTTTTACCATTACATGCAGTAGTTATTCTAAGTCACAACATCCCAGATAACCACTAAAATCACTGCACTGTGGTTTCCTGAAAATGCCATAATCCTTCAAGTGCCACATTAAACCTAGAGAAAGAACCATCAGTAGGACCTGCACAATTATGTAGAAGGATGAGCTATGAACCAAGTGGAAATATGTTCTGGAAGAGCAGTAACCTTTTCCTTGATGTGTGCATTTCCCGTTACATTTTTGACACAAAATGTTGCAAAATGATTTAATGGTGGCATTTTGTTTTGCTGACTTTATCTTTTTTTCATTACAAAGAAACCAGAGTTAGGACAGGAATATTGTATAGGAAAAGAGTGGCCACATGCTGAATTCTGTAACAAAGATCTTTATTTTATTCTGTTCTATTTTTGTGTTTTTTAAAGAGATTACAAATTAAAACAGAAAAAATTACAGGTGATACAAAATTTCACTTAACTAGGTAATATGAATTTTACAGTAACATGGTGTTACCTTCCAACCAGTTATTCATATTACCAGATATATGCATGTAAAATTGGAATTAGAAAGAAAAAAAAAATAAAGAAAAGCAAAAGTGCAATTTAAGAAAGGAGACAAAACAAATTAAGCATTAACTGATTTCCATAGACCAGCAGAAATGCACAGTACCATTGTCCAAACCACTCTACTTATATGCATAGATAAATCTCTTTCCCTTACTCCCTCTCTTGTCCTTCTCCTCAAATCAGTAACTCTTTCCTTTTGAATGAATTTGTAACAAGGATCTTTTAAAATATAAATCAGTAAAAGTGTATTAGGAACATGGTTTTCTTTTTTAACATTGTACAGTAGCTATAAAATATAAAAATCATGTAGATTTATTACGAAGAATAATGTTGCTTAAAGCTAATGGCTTGGCTCTTTTACCCTCCTCCTTTGGTTAATAGTAACCTTTGATCTTAAATGATATGTCAGTAACCAAGAACCCTTTACTGTAGGGGATGTAGAAGTATCCTACTTTTAATTGGGATAGACATTGTTAGAGCTGATAGTACAAGAAAACCAAGTATGAATAGACTCCATGATCTAGAAGATAATTGCAGAGCTTATTTACGTCTGTGAAAGCATACAGAGGCCGAGCATAGTAACTTGCCAAAATTGTATAAGACTTTGCAACATTACATTTTGTTTGGAAAGCTTACCTTCTGTTTATTTTAACTCCTATAAACAGCTTCTGTAGAGACGAGAAAGCTAGGATAATGTGCATTGTGAATCTCTGTCTGCATCCTTTCAACTTTATGTGACATAAGAACTGTGTTATTGTTGTGATTACAGTGTGCTCTGCTGAGCAAGTGCATTAGAGGCCCATCAACTGGGAGGTCTGAATTTCAAGTACAGAGAAAGTTTCTGAAGAGTTGGGCATAGACTTCCATCTGTATTATTGGCTATCAGTTATCATCCACCCCATTTATTATTGTGCAGCAACAGTGATGAAGATGATATCTAAGAGAGTTGATATCCTCAAATTGCTGCTCTGATTGGGGCCTAAAGTGATAGTGAAAAACCTGAAAGGAGTGAATATGCCACCAGCATGTGGAAAGCTGGTAGTACTCTCACAGCCCTGTAGAAGATTACAGGGGAATAACTTCTGAAGAACACTTTGCCAGTGTAAGCCAAAGGCATTAAACATGAGAATGCTATTTCTAAAGCAGCAGCATGTGTAGGCCTCCTTCCAGGGGAGTATGCAGCAGTTAGGATGTTTTGGGTATGATGATATCTTTCATGTGCTCATTATAATATAGAAAAATATTTGGAATCACATAATAAATACCTATGCATAAGGAAAGGTTAATGAATTCTGTTATACTGTTATTTTTTGTCCAGTTTGATCACTTCTGTCACCATTAAAAGGAATATTTAAGTCATAGGAAAACCAGTTCAAAATTTTTTGTTCAATATGTATGGTTTTAATTTTTATAAAAATATTTTATTTTGAATCTTTTGTGTACCAGTAAATTGTTTATAATGGTTGCTAGGTGCTGTAGTACATGCCTGTAATTCTAGCACTTTGGAAGATGGAGGCAGAAGAGTTGCAAATTTGAGTTCTACTTGGGCAGCTCGCTGATGCCGTATCTCAAAGTAATAAAAATTTTTTTTAAAAGAGCTGGGCTGTAGGTACAGCTTAGTAGAAATGCCCTGGGTCCAATCCTCTCTACCACCAAAGAATAATAGTTCTTCTACTTTGGATATAACAAATTAGGTTGTATTGTTTCTTTATGGTTTCAATACTCACTTTGCATTTTTTCACAGATAGTAGATCCATGAGGAAAGGTAATAATTCTTTTTTTAGCTCAGTCATTTGCTAGCATTTTGTGCACTTCTGATTTAATCACATATATTGTTAACTTCTGATTCTCAGGCTTTTTGTACCACAAGTACTAAGAGTAACTGGAGATAAGCAGTGTTCAGGATAGCTAAACACACCCTGGCCAAACTGGGACTTCTCTCTTCCCTTCTCCTGTGGTAGTGTACTTTTAGGTTGATGGGGTTTCTTTTGTACTGGGAATCGAACTCAGGACCTTGTGCTCACCAGGCAGGTGGCTGCTTGTGCTGCTG
Source organism: Myocastor coypus (assembly GCA_004027025.1). NCBI lineage: Eukaryota > Metazoa > Chordata > Mammalia > Rodentia > Myocastoridae > Myocastor > Myocastor coypus. The sequence continues at coordinate 138,372 of PVJA010000897.1, read as the reverse complement.
AACCACTGAGCTACATACTCAGCCCCTCAGTTTCCTTGCTAACTACATATGGAAATTCCAGCCAACTGTATCAGAATTCCTTCTTTAGCTCTCAGTAGAATTGTGAAGAATTTTATTGTATAAAATCTAAAATTATAGGTGAAAATCTGCTATGTTCTGATTTGCCTTCTAAACGCATGCATGCATGCTTTGTCCTGCTCTTTTCTTACTCTTCTCTTTCTGAAAAATGAATGATAGCCAGTGAGCCAAGTGGGAAGGCACAGTCAGTTGAGGAGAAAAGGCTGTAGAGCAGAGCAGAGGCGCTGTGAGCACGGCCAGAAGATGGGAAGCTCGTGTGCAGCTGGAGGTCACTGCAGGCAGAGCTTGTGAAGAAGTATTTGATTTGGAGCAGCACAGTTAGTAATTGACTTGTATTGTACTTAGAACAATGCATATGTAAAATATAAAAAGATGCTTTGTAAGATACTGTTTTTGTAACTCCTTGCTAAATCTGTAGTGGAAATAACTACAGAACTTAAACTTCAAGATGTTCATTGGGAATATACACACATGTTGGGGAAAATTAGCATAACATTTGAATGTAAGGAGTTTAATTTTTAAAGTTATTTAATTGTAAGCCAGATTAGAATACACTTTTTATTGATTTTTAAAGTACCATGTTATTTTCTCCTTATTTCCTTTAAACTTGTTCCATTGAGAAAATCACATTAGTAGTTTACAGTAGTCCATTTACCCACAGTTTGAATTTCCTACAGTCAGTTGTGGTCTGAAAATTTTCAATGGAAAATTTTAGACCTGCACAACTCCTAGAGTTTAACTCATGTGCTATTCTTTCTGAGCAATGTGGTGAAATCTTGCACTTTCCTGCCCAGGGCCTGAATTATCCCTCTCTCACACTATCCCACACTAACCATGTACATTACCAGCCCATTGGCTACTTAGTGATTGTCACTGCTATCAACTGGCACGTTGCAACGTCATTGTGCTGTGGTCAAGTAACCCTTACAATTACTTAGTAATTGTAACAAAGGGCAAGAAAAAATGCAGTATGTGTAGAATTTGGCACTGTCCAGTTTTAGTCATCTACTAGAATATATCACCATGTGGATATATGAATGCTTTCTGTAGAGTTAGTTATTCATGCTTCTCAGGTGTGATCAGGCCCTGCTAGCTGATATTTTCTCTCATTATATTTGTAACAGGTTGACTCTGCAACAACTTAACTTTTTAAAATTTGATAGCATATGATGTGAATCTCTTAAGTAAATGCAGTATTAAGCTCACTTTTAGAATAGCTAGAATATGAGATAGCTCAGTGTTCTAAGCACCTGCCTGGCAAGGGTCAGGTCATGAGTTGGCTCCCCAGTACACATTCTGTGCTGGCCGTGGTACTCCAGGTGCATTTTGCTGGCCACCAGAGCCAGGCATGGTGCACGCTTGTAATCCCAGTGCTGGGGAGGCTGAGGCAGGAGAATCACTACGAGTCCAATCTGTGTATCAAGAACCTATACCAAATAAGTAAACAAATAAGTAAATAAATAAATAATTTAAGATAGCTAGAGTATATATAGTTTAATATTATTTCAATGAAATTTTTGTTTGTTAATTCCTATTCTAAAGTGTGGTAGGTCGTGGTAGATGCACATTGTATGTTTTTATAGATGTTATTCAGCAAGATGGATGTAAACATGTAATGATGTCGTAGCAAAGATTTTTGTCAATCTGCTGGGTAGGTACTGACTTACCTTATTAGTTGATACATGTTTGGAATTACAAGTTAGATTTTCAACTTAACCTTTAACATTTAAATCACATATTTGTAAATAATATAAAGGATTATATTTTTAAAACAAAAAATCTCAGGAATTTTTTTATTGAGTTTAAAAGCAGATGATAAAAGAAAAAGATTCCTCTTTCTTGTTTATTTTGTGCAAGGTCTCACTACACATCTCAGACTCGTACTGATCTCCTGTTTTCAGCCTCTTCAGCACTGGGATTACAGGTGTGCATCACCGTAGCTGGTCTCAGTGGCAGGCTCAGCCCACCTGAGGGTGATGCTGGCATGGTATGTGGTACTGGAGATTTAACCCTGGTCCTTGCACTTGCCTGAGCAGTTAAATACTATCTTTTCTTGACTTTTTATTGCAGTTTTATTATTCAAGTAGTTATCACTAGCAAAACAGTGATTTTTTTAAAAACTGGACTTTTAAGTGCTTAAATTCTGAAGCCATGTTATTTAGTTCAGGTGTTCATCCTGTACTTACTGAATGTGCTTTAACCTGGTTAAGCTCTGGTTTAGCTTACTCATCATTAACTGGGACTGTTTTTCCATCTGAATGAAGAGAAGTATATGATGCTTACACACTTTTATCGACCGTCTCCTGGAGTGCTGTCATCCCCAGCACTTCCCTGTACCTAGTGTTTCCAGCTTTTATGTAGTTGCACTAAAAATGAGTTACTTAAACTTGGATGGCATCTTCCCGTTTCTTGCAAGATAAGTCCATTGTTAATAGTATGGTTCCTATGACTGTCTGAAGCTGGCTTCACCCATGTCTTTTTGTTTTCATTTTCAGCCATTCACAGCTTTGGATGACCCTTATTTCGAGCATCTCAAGCTATTTCTCTTCCCTACAGTACTCTACAGTACTTGAGATTCACTGTACATATTGTTGACAGATTACTAAATCTTCCAGCAGCCTGGGCTTTCCTTTGCATCTTTGTTCCTGCTGCTCTCGTGGAGACTTTTCCGTTTGAGCTCTGAAGACAGCCTAAAATTTCTATTTGAGATCCTCTTTTCTCTAGTTAATGCATCACATACGGTTCTTACTCCATCATGTTTATGTAATTTCTTCAGTCCTAACAAGAGTCAAGAGGAAAATGTGTAAACCCCTGTCACTTTCCCACTCTAGCAAACTGGGTTTCCTGATATAGTGTTTTTTAACTTGACTGTACCTTTGTGCTCTCCTTTTGCTTTGTATTTTATTTCCCATGTTCACTGCTGGTAAATTCCTACTTTTTAACCTTATTTCTCTTGTTTTTTCTCTTAATCCTCTCTCACCTTTTCATGCAAGGATGGTCTGTCCATTGTCACCAGCTAGGATGGGTCCAGTGAAAGACACCATATTGAAGTGATGCACATATCCTTATGTTTATAACATTACAGTTTATAATCGGCAAATCTTGGAAATGACTTTTGTGTCCCTGAACAGATGAATAGGCAAAGAAAGTGTAGCATTTATGCACAAAGGAGTACCGCTGAGGCATAAAGAAGGATAAACTTGAGTCACCTGTAGAGAAGTGGATATACCATGAGATCATAGTGCTAAGATACATGAGACACACAAGCTTACATAGTACGGAGTTTTCTCTTATATGTGAAATATGAAGAACAAAATAAAACAGGGATAATTGGAAATAGTATGCTAAGTCCTTTGTATACGGGAAAGGAACCAAGAGATGGAGAGAGGGGAAAATAGATGAAGGATGAAATAAAGTACATGTACCAGCTCCCTGTGGGAACGGACTCATTATGTATAAACACAGTACCAATAAACATTTAAAAAGTAGTGACAAACTTATGAGGAGAAGTTTTCATTGGAAAGTAAGGAAAAACCAGGAAAGAACTGCAGCTTGAGTAGTGGCCCAAGGGCCGTAGTCTGGTGGAGAGATCACAGGGTCCACCCACAAAATCAGGCCAGCTCGTGAGGGTTAGCTGAGCTGGGCCCACATCCGGTCAGTCCTGGTTGTGGCTGTGTCTTGAGGGATGGTTTCTTTCCCACGGGAGGCTCACCTCCATTTTATAAGACGTTAGGTCAGATTCTTGGCTTGAGGGGCACTCTTTGTCATGGAGGCTCTGCTGTAATCCAAGGTTACTGTAGGTTGAGGAAATGGAAATTCCAGGTGTAGCAGAAAGTACCTGGCATTCTCAATCTGAAAGAGTAAGGAGATAGGCTGAGTAAATTTAGGGCTAACAAAACCCTCATTTGGCCAACTTTTGGACATTATGTAAGTTGTTAATAGGACTATGTAAAGCAGAGAAGTATTTGACCTAGGGTTTTGTAAAATGAAGGTTGAGCCTTTTTTCTATTTTTAATTACCTATTGGTCATTTGTAGGACCAAAGAAAGAGTCACAGTTTTAGCAAAACCACTTTTAAATTTCTCACTCCCTCAGAAGGAAGAACAAACCAGTTTAAGGGCCCTCAGTATTTTTCTTTTGTCTCTTGGTAGTTTCTGTGTCAGGACTACATCATTATGGCACATTAACAGTTTCTACAGGGTTGTTCAACAGTACTAGTCACTACATTAAATCTCTCTCTTTTGATAATCTTATACTTTGTTTGGCTATTCCCCTCTCACTTTGCCTACCACCAGCTTCTGATTATGGAATTTTCTGTACTTTATATCTGAGAAGTGAGTTAATATTTAGCATTATATAAAACTTGAATAAAGTTTTGAATGAATGGTTTATAAAAGGTTAGAGAATTACAGTGTAGTTTCTAAAATACTGTTAGTACCATAACTATAGCATTTTTTTTTTTTTTTTTTTTTTTTTTTTTTTTTTTTTTTTTTTTTTATCTTTTTGAGACAGGGTCTTGTTATGCAATTCAGGCTGGCCTTGAGCTCACTTTTGAAGCCCAAGCTGGTCTCGAACTCGCACCAATCCTCCTGCCTCAGCCTCCCGAGTGCTAGGATTACAGGTGTGCGCCACCACGCCCGGCTAACTATAGCATTTTAAAAGGCTTTTTATAAGACAGGACATGTTTTTATTTTACCTTGTGAACAATACTTACTAAGTGAACTGTTCATACTTTGCTGTATTTTATCCTAGTGTCTTCAGCAGTCATTTAGAGAAGGTAGCTGCTTCTTTTTCTGTAACTTCCAAGTCTGTTCAGCTTTTAAATACTCAAATGGTAAATCTTTGGCGTGATCATGTTGCTGTGTGTCATTGGACTTCTGCATTTTCCTTCAGTGACAATAGTTCATTTCCCTTTCATGACTGTAGTTGCTTTTATTCTGTGACATTTTATTTATTCACTTTGGTCAGTTCTGTGTAATTGGTGATAGATTTTAGATATATCTTGTCAGTTTTAATTGTTACAGTTACATCTTTTAAAGTCTAGCGCAGCTATAGTAGTAGTATGACATTTTATGCCTAGGATAAAAATTCAGATTGAGGGCTGAGGTGCTTGCCTGGCAAGTGCAGGGTCCTTCTGAGTTCAATCCCCAGTACTGCCAAAAAAAAAAAAAAAAAAAAAATTCAGATTGAATTATACATGTTTGGGTGAATGAGAGATGAGAGCTGTGTCTATTTGCTTTACAGTTTTAAAAGTTTCTTGAATAGGGCCAGTGAGATGGCTCAGCAGTCTAAAGTGCCTGCCTAGGAAAGTTTAGGCAATCGCAGGGACCTTGGTTCCATCCCCCGCACCACATGCTATGCCAGCCCCACCCCCAGGTCAGGCTGAGCTGGCCATAACACAAATAAATAAATGAGGTTTAAAAAATTAAAAAAAAAAGGTTTACTGAATATTTGTTGTTGTTCTAAAAGAAAAAAAAAAAAAGGGGGGGGGTTGTGAATGTTTTAGATCTTTTTGCTTTGATGTTTGTCTTAAGGTTTCTCTGCTTCCTCCCCCCAACAATTTCTGGTAACAATATATTTTGTGTTCGTCAGACTCACTGTCTATTGGCAAGTATTCCTTTTAGTTTCCGTAAACTTCTGTCCTGGTGCAGAACACAAGTAGCCTCTGAATTTGGGGACAGTATTATGAAAAAGTAGTATTGAATACTGAGCAACACCTGTCAGTGGGCTTTTGGTGCATAGTTTTTCACCTCTGCATTTCTTTGTCTTTATTATTCTTTGAATAGTTTTCGTAAATGTTTTACGTATTGGATGGCACTATGTTCACTTAATTTTGCTTAATGTGAACTGCTGTCAAATAATATTGTTGAAGGGGTAACTGATTTAATTGTTCTGAGGTAATGGTCATGAAAATATTTTTGATAGTATATTACATTTCATAGGTACATATTTCACTGATTACCCTGTAGTTTTATAAAGTAAAGAATAGATTTGGTGATAGAATACTTTAAAATTTTATAAACATAAAAAAGCAAATGCTTGCTTCACAGATAGTGTCAGTTCTCTAATTCTTACGAATTTTCTTTACACTAATATGTGGCTACTTCATGGTTTGGTTTTAGGTTTAACTCAGAACTCCACAAATATTTTTTTGGGTAGTAACAACACATGTTCATCTATCCCTTAGAAAAGTGAACATATGTTTTTTGTTTTTGTTTTTGTTTTTTTTAACATATGTTGACATAGTTGTCAAATATTTAAACAAGTTTGAGAAAAAAATTGATAATTATCTCATGGCAGTGCTACTGAAATTGTGACTTTATAGTGTGGATTTAGTGTAGCACTCTTCATATGTTCTTTGTGTGTACTTGTTGAGCTCTAAATATTGCTTGATTTATTTTATTTATTAATTTTTTAATTTTTACTTTTTAAAGTTTCTAATGCTAGGAGAAAATATATCATGTCTTATAAGTAGATTTTCAGACAAAGATACAGCACAAATCTTAAAAATTAAGATTAAACTATACTCAGAAAATTAATTAAAGATTCAAGATTAAATACTTCAAAACAATTCAACTAAGAAAAAGCTTCACAATAGCAAAGAATTGCTAAGAATAAAATTATAGCAAAAATACTGGAATACCTGAGTTCAGTCCCTGGTACTGCAAACAAACAAACAAAACAAAAAAACTGAAATGGTAAATATATGACCACTTCTAACAGTTTGGAGATGGGAGAGTGCACAAAGTTCTAGTTTGCTGTGAACATAGACAGTGTCCACGATGCTTACTGGTGGCTAGATGTCACTTGGGGGACTGAGCTACTGCTACTTCCTTGATATCCACTCTGTAGAGTCCGACAGAATCATAACTCATAGGGTGCAGCAGAAGTCCATTTGTAGAACATGCTGATGGACGTACACTGCTGCTGTATATAAAAGAACAGTTGAAAGACTGCTGCTATGTACTTCTTCTGCTGTGTTTAATAATTTGCTCTATTTGGTGGGTTCTTTCCATTCTCCATGGAGTTGTGGTCATTTTGATCCCTCTCTAGAATATCTTTTAATAAACTGTGCAAGATTGGCTTTGTCATCATGAAATTCTTTACCTGTTCTTTGTCCTGGAAGTATTTCACTTCTCCATTGAACTTCAAAGAGAGTTTTGCAGGGTATAGCAGCCTGGCTTGGATTTTTTTTCTTGCAAGACTTGAAGTACTTTGCTCCATGTTCTTCTTGACTTGATGATTTGTGATGAGAAATATGCCATTATTCTGGTGAATTTTCCTTTAAATGTGATTTTTTTTTTTTTTTTTTTTAGAGGCTTTTAATATACTGTTCCTATGCAGAATTTCTCGGATCTGGATCATTGTATGTCTGAGCGTGGTTTTAATTGGGTGGATGTTTTTTGGAGCTCAGTATGCTTCTGTTACCTGAATGTCATATTGCTTCCCCATATTTGGGAAGTTTTCTACTATTACTTCTGTTCATACTCTTTTTGTATCATTTGTATTGACTCCTTTCTCATTGATGCCTGTTAGTCTCACAAAGTTGTTCAACTTTGGATCGTCTTGCAGGTGTTTTTTTCCGGCATTCTAGTTGCTGTTAAGAGATTCTTAATTTATCTCTACCTACAATGATATCTTTAGGTTTGAAAGTCTATTTTCACTTTCATTGAAATGGTTTTCCAGCTTGTGATTGAGGTTTTAAGTTCCTGTATAGTACTTTGAATCTGCTTCATGCCTTCTGTTTCTTTCCTAAACTGCTCATTCATGGATTCCATCATTTTTCTATTCTCTATTTTTTTTTTATCTGTGTATTTTTTTAAGAGCATTTAGTACTTCTTTCATTATAGTTACCATTTCTCTTGTTATTCAGAAATTATTTCTGATCTGATTTCCTCTATACCTTTCTTCAGTTGTTTCTTTACTTCAGAAACTATTGTCTCAGAGATTTCAGGTGTGTGATTTCCAATTTCTTCTAGGCTATTGTCTCCTGTATTTGCTCTGTGTGGGCTCAGGGCCTGAGAGTGCATTTTGCTCCTTTTTTTTTTTTTTTTGTCATTTTGTATAGCTCTGTCTTTTGACCTTTAGTATAGAGCTTTGGTAGAATACTTACTTTAACACCAAGTCTGGATCTGTCACGTTCAGACTCATCCAAGTGGGCATGACTTGGGTCTGGCTGATGTGCTCCACTTCTTCCTACTGTAGCCCTTGAAGCTGGTTGCGCTGTGTCACTCTGGCAAGATGTTCTGCTTCTGGATCAGCTGGGTGAGTCCTGCCTCTGTATAGCACTTTGCAGAACTTCTACAGGGAGTTCTGCCAGAACTTCTGCAGAGAGTTCTGCCACAGGGTTCCACACAGGACCAGTGAGTTCTGGGCTCTGGCTCAAATGCAGACCAGGATAGGTCTTGGGCCCTGTCACTCACATGCTGGACCTGAGCTCTGGGTTGAATGAAGATCTGGCAGGCTGCAGGTCACCTTACTCACACGCAAGTCCTGGGATCTTGAGTGAATGAGGACAGGCTAGGTCCCAGGCCTCCTCCACTTGATTAAATTACATGAATGTAGTCTCTGTAATATAGTCTTTAGAAAAAGTAGCAAGCATAGGAATTGTGCTTGAAATAAAATACTTCCTTATTGTAATTGTTCAGTGAATCAGATGAACACAGCTGCACAGGGAAGATAGGCTTAGGAAAGACAAAATCAATGAGACTCAGTCACATCCAAGTGAAATTACGTCAGTCAGTAACTTTCCTTTTTCGTGACTGAAATTTTTCAGACCTACCATTGTCCTTTTTTTGTGAAACTAGGGATTGAACTCAGGCCCTTTTGCTTTCCAGGCAAGCACTTATGTTGCTGAGCTATCTCCTGAACCCCTACGGTTATCCTTCTGATTACTCATTCATGTTGTTATTAAAGAATCACAGAGTTGCCTGATTGTATCAACAATCATATTGTTATGTGGTCTCTAAATGTAGCTCTTTTTAAAAAGAAGGTTGAGTTTCATGTAGAACACTAAGGATTATTGACTAAAGATTTCTTTGAGCATTCTTCTGAAGTTTTTATTTGTAAAGAAATTACATTTTCCTCCATTCTTTTAAAAAATAAAATTTGTATATTTTTTAAAAAGATGTTTAAATCTGTTAGTCATTCGTTAAAATGTGATGTACAAGCTAGGCATGGTGATATATTCTTGTGAAGTTGAGGCAGGAGAACCACAACTTTGAGTGCAGTCTGGACAACTTAGCAACAGACTTGTCAAAATAAAAGTGGGGGACTCATTTAATACCCTTTGTTAGAAAAAGTCATGTACAGAATATGTTAGCCTGGTAAAAATTTTAAAATATCATGAGATTAGTCTTAAAATATTCAAAGAAGAGTGAGGGAGAAATCTGCATATGAACCAAAATAAGATTTGACTTAGAATTTGAAGAATAGGTTTAGAAAATAACAAGGGGAGGTAGAAAATCCTTCAGAAAGGCACGTAACAAGAATTGCTGTACAGCACAGAACTATAGGAGCCAAGTGCTCTGTTTAAGAGAACAAGCAGAAGAGAGACCCAGGCATGATTGTTAAGGGCAAGGGAAGGCACAGGCATACGTCTTAGAGAGGCCGCGTTGCCGTGGCCTGTGTTTTCCGTTCCTTGACTTTCAGCCTGTGAATTTCTTTATGAGTTAAGTGTGTTTCTTGTATACAGCATATTGTTGGATTTTGCTTCCTACTCCACTATGCCTATTTGTTTTAATTGGTGAATTGAGTCCATTTACATTGATAATTATAATTGAGAGTATTGACTTATGCTTGACATGTTATTTACCTGCTGTTGTTTATGCCTTTTTCTTCTGTGTTTTTAAATTGTTTGCCCTATTTAGTGGATTCTTTCCATTTTCTTTTGTAGAGTTCTGCTTATTTTGGTCCCTCTCTAGAATATCTTTTAGTAGTCTATGTAGGATTGGCCTTGTCAGTATGAAATTCTTTAGTTGTTATTTGTCACTGAAGTATTTCATTTCTCCATCAAACTTGAGAGTTTTCACAGTCCAGGCTGTTACTTGTTTTCATGAAGGACTTGCAACACTCTGCTCTGTGATCCTTTTTCTTTCTTTCTTTTTTTTTTTTTTTTTTTTTTTTTTTTGTCTTTTTGAGACAGGGTCTCACTATGCAGTTCTGGCTGCCCTTGAGCTCACTGATGAACTAGAAATTCAAAGCTAAGATAAACGAGAAGTGAGCAATGTGAAACTTGCCCTAAAGTGTGAACCTCTGTAACAGCACTGTTCCTGTGCGTTGTCTGCTGTTGTTATACACAAGGTAACTGAAATATGAAGGTCCCAAACAAGTGTAATATAAATTGTTCCAGTTATATATTAAATTGTATTGTGTAGAAAGTTATAATAGGTAAATTGTACTAAAATAAAGTTTTTCTTCCTACAAAAAAATAATACTCTATTGTTTGACCAATCACTGGCCTTTACATTAGTGGCCAAGATTTATGGATGTCTTACTATGTTTCAGTCACTGTGATACTATTTTCCATATTTTATTTCTCTTAATCACAACCTTACAACACATACAATTTTTATTCTTATTTCATGACTGAAATCTTGTAACTAGAAAGTGCTGAAACTGGCAGTTGAACATAGGCCGTCCTGACTTTGCTCCTCTGTACTAATTGTTAAGCGTTCTTCCTTAACCATAGTACACTAGTGAGTGGGTTTGACTTTTGTAGGACAAAAGCAGTAAACACTTGCCCTTGGCAGTTTCAGCTGTACAGCCTGGAATTTGTGTTGGTGATACAGCTTTGCATCAGGGAAGCCACTTGAAAACGGCTAATTGTTGTCTATTAATTTCTAAGTAAGCTGGCCAGGTACATAAGCAAAGACAAAGCTTGACCTTTACTTGAAATGCTGCACTCTTTTGTGCCAAGCAGACGGAAGCAAAAAGCAAAGCACACTGCTTATTGTGGTATTCCTGGAGAGTTTTAGATGAATGTGTTGTTACGTACCCATAACCCCAGCACTCTGGAAGGCTGAAACAGGAAGATGCCAAGTTTGAATGTGGCCTGGGTAGTTTGGTAGTTGAGAATAAAAAAATTAGAAAGGACTGCATACAGAGCTCATATGTTAGAGCATATGCTAGACCCTAAACCTGACCAGTAATAAACAGAGAAACAGACAAACAAATAAATAAAAACCCAGAGAGATCAAAAGACAGATTGATTGTGACTTGGAATCCTAATGAAAGTTAATACAGTGCAGTAGTAGGCATAACTCCTTAGTTTTCTCAAAGATAAATTCTACTTGGATTTAATTGAGGTTTAAAGCAGATTTCAAAGGCATAATCCAAATGCATGTCAAATACAAACATTTTTTTCAGCTCCTCCATTATTTGTGCATTTTTATTAAAAATTAATAGAACTATTATAAATGATGTGGTTTCTTCTTCTTGCATTATGCTTTTCCAGTAATTCTTAACTTTCCAACAAAGCACTTAGCAAATTCAGACAGTGTTCAGAACTCTTCATTTAGAGCCCAAGGCACTGAGAAAAGTTAGCATGTGTCACTTTACTACTCAGCAAAAGAATTCCGTTTTCTAAGTTATTTATAACTGCAGTGTTTCTTTGAAAACTGATTCACAATATATTTTTTTCTTGTGTAGTTTTGTTTTTACTTTCTTTGGAGTTACTTGGTTGGGCATGGTACTGTCTTCAATAGTGCTGTATTTGTCTATGTGCCACTTTTCACTTTCTTTTTCTCAATGAAATCTAGAAGCATTAAACACATTTCTAACTGTAAGTTTACAAATTGATCTTTTTCTGTGATGGTGACTTACATAACAATTTTTACCTTATCTACGTAGATTTAAAAATCTTATGTTTAGCACAATTGAAATGGTACTTCTAATCATTAAACACTTAAAAAATTTCTCTTAAAAGAAAGATGCAAAGGTTGTAAAAAATTTTAAAGGTTTCCAACACTTCCCCCCCCCCCCCACAAAAGAGGACAGTTTAAGCCCAGGAATAAGTATCATTTGAAAATTCCCTCCCTGAGGCTGTTTGAGTGTAATCAGCCCTGTTTGCTGTTTTTAGCTCACTTAAATTACATGCTTTCTTAGACATTGTTAATATGCTGTACTTGGTGAAAAAATGGCAAACTGTTCTTTAAAAAATTAATCAGATATCTTTCTCTTTGTAACTACAAGCCCTTTATCTTTTTATATTTTTTATTTTTTTACAGTAAGTTTATTTTGACAGCCAACAGTACTGAAAACAGTAGTAAAAGTAATACAGGAGGACGCAACTCAATGTTTCAAATGATAAAGTAGTGTAGACTTAATTACTTAGAACCTGCACAAGATCATGGCGTTCAGTTTGAGGTTATCTATCTCTTTGGACCAGATCGTATGTTATTTGAATCTGCTGTGCTATAATGAGTATGTTTCATAAGACATAGTGCAGAGCTGCTATGATCTTTAAATGTTAATGTTCTTTTCTTATCACTTTACTGTGTAGATACCCTTCATGAGACCCAACTCTGCCACTGCTCATCCTCGGAGGCAATCGTGGAAACCTCTTTTATAAGTGTGATTTTAAAAATGTGGATAAAACTCTCAATAGAGTACATAAAGTAAAGGAGAACAGCTATCTTGTCCTTTCCATAAGCTTATCACTGCAGAAAGTTGCCTTTGCTTGTCAGGTTTGGATAGAATGTAATTGATTGGATTGTTACTTAGTCTGACAAGGTAGTGAATTTGCCTTGTGGATTTTTTTTCTCTTTTTATTTCTTTTTCCCTTTTGCACTAATCAGAAATATTCGATATGTGCATTGTTGAAAAATATCGGATAAATTCAGAATTGTCCTATAAAATGTTTTTCTTTCTTGCTTCTTTGGCAATTGATGATACACAGTGTTTGGACTCTGAAGAGTTACGGAAGCCTCTGGGACTTAAATGCAGTATTATGTATTTCTGTTTGTTGCACAACAGTCCAGTAACAAGAAAGACGATGCTTTCTGTTAGTCTGCTAATCTGTTTCATCCAACTCACTGCGTTTATTCACATATGAAATGCTGCTGCATTGGAGAACAACGATAGACGCATATTAAATGTTATTTCCATTGAAAGACTTGTGAACCATATGACATCCTAGTTTTTAACTCATTATTCCTAGAATGAAATTATTAATATCAGCATGAAATTTTTACAACTTTCAATCTTAAGCTTATGATTACAAATATATATGTGTTCATCTCTGGGTATTGTTTTAGGAGTACTCAAGTTTATTCAGTCTTTATTGTTTTATTTAATATGAACTTTCTGTGCTCAGAATAATTTTGAGTTTTTCAACCTTAAATATGAAGTTATGAAATGAGGAGGGACATACAAAGCTTGTTCATTACACAGCCTGCCAGCTGAAAGATCATCAACATCTTTTCAGAGGTTTACAGAATTAAAACTTGATCTTCAAGCTTTAATGAACCAGGCTTAAGTCAACGACAGAAACACATTGACTATTCCATCATTCAGTTTTGAACTGTCTTAGAAGAGACTGCTGCATTGAAATGCACATATACATGTAAATTCAACATACCTTCTGTAATTGTCTGTTTCATTAATGTGATTTTGGACTTTCCAGGTATAGTGGCAACTGAATATTGTTGATACTTTAAGAATAGAGTAGGCAATGTATAGATATCAAATACAAGTATGATTATAAAGTTTCTGTATGCTAATAATCTATAGTTATGATTGGATATTTAATGAAAGTAAAATATGTATAATTACAGGTGAACAGATTGATTTATTGACTATCTCATAACATTGAGGAAAGGTATCAGTAACCTGTAGCAAAGTCAGTGTTTTTTAAGAGTAAAAAGGATTATTTACACTATTTAAGTTTACGATAAAATTGGTAGTTCTTGTTATTGCTGAAGTACAGATGGTTTTAAGAAACGTGATAGGTTGCCAGCATCTAAATGGACGATGCTAATATATTAGACTGTTACTCTCCTTCAGATTATGTTGAGAAACTAACATGGTAATGTCTATTTTATCTTAGGGTTTTTGAGAAATCATTATGGGTTGTGGTTTTGATCTTACTGTTAATCAAAATCTTTTTCACCTTGATTCTAATTTGAATACTTCATAATCATTGCTTTCTGACTTATCATTTTCATTAATATATATGCTCTTCTGTGTTTGATGTACCCCTAAGATCTTTGTCACATGTTACAGATGCATAATTTATAAGATGGTGAATTCTGCAAAAACTGTAGAACTTTTGAAGGGAGTAGAAAGGAGTAGAAGAGAGAAATCCAGACATATAAAGGAAATTGAGTATTTTCTGAAATATGAAAAAAGTGACATTTTACTAAATAGTTGTGGTTTTCAGACTATCAAGCATCAAAGTCACAAACTTTCTTATAAAATATATTTTCAGTCCCTAGCCTCCTCTATGTCCTTTCTCTCCCTACCTATTCCTGCCTGCCTTTCTAGTTTATTTCAGTAGTGATTAGATGAAGACTGAAAATTTACATTTGTAAAACATTCCAAGGTAATGCTAATTTAGCTTATCAGCCAGGTCATTTTGAGAACCATTGGTACATAGTGTATTTTAAGAAATCATTGCCTTATTTAATGTTAAATAATGAGTATAACTTTAAGACACCTTTGGTTTTCAAAAATTTTGTTTCTAGTTTATATTAACTTCATCTATAACACATAAGACATAATTTCCCTGTTTTTGTAAATTCAGTTAAAGGTTCTACGCTTAGAAAAATAGCGCTGGAACTCACAAAGGAATCAAAGAACATAGCCAATTAATTAATTTTATTGTTTCAGAAAAAGGACTTAGCAGGGCTGGGGAGATAGCTCAGGGGCACAAGTGCCTGCCTGGCAAGTGCAAGGTCCTGAGTTTGCTCCCCAGTTCCAGAAAAAGGAAAAAAAAAAAAAAAAAAAAAAAAAAAAAAAAAAAAAGAAAGAAAAAGAAAAAGGTCTTAAAAATAGGGTTATTTTTGAACATGAAAACAAAGTGTGGCCTGGGTCTTTATCCTTTGTCATTCGTAAATTTATTGAATGATTACCTGATTTAAACTTACTGTGTTAATACTGACCAATAAATAGTACTCACACTAAAATTTCCTTTTTGTATATCCGATTAAATTACTCTCAAAACATTTACTTATTTGATAGACATAATTCACCAGTGTTCTTTATTTGAGTCACAACAAAATAATATATGAATTTTTCATCAAAAGCTACTTAAGAAATTGAGAACTATGCTTCAGAGTAGATTTATTATTCTAAATAATAGAATATTCTGTGTTATTCTAAAACTCATTTTAATTTTCTGAGCTAGCCTTTAACAATTGAAACTTTCTTAAGAAACTTGACTTAGAATTATATGGCAAGTAAAGGCAGAAATTTTTCTCCTATAGGAATCAGCACTTTGTAAGTTTATATAGCATTAGTATTATAATTTGAGATAAGCATGCTTTAGGAGTAGCTCTGTATGAAAAAGTAGGCCTTTTTCCTGTAGTGCTCTCTAAGGTCTTCTCTAGGCCTGCCAGTAAGATTCACTGCTGCTTAGGTAGGTACCATATAATCTAATCAAGTAGGATGTTCATGCTGAACTATGTAGATAAAAGTAGAGTGACCATCATCGTTCCTTTCTCCAATTTTCATTGTAAAGTCAGAGTCTATGTTACTTATTACAGCAAAACTAATTAATTATAAGCAAGGAACTACAAAGTTATGTGAATCCTGAACATAGTAGCAGGTTGTACTGCTGAAAAATTTCCAAGGGCATGAGGAGATCGAGACCAGCTTATTAAAGAGCAAAGCAGACATCTTTTCACATATGAAAAGATCTAATTCTCTCATGCTGTCTGAGGTGCTTGCCCTTATTGTAGAGTTTTATATCAATTGTTTTCTTTCATTTTAAACTTGAATTTTAATGTTATAGTCTGACCACTATCGCTATAACTGAGTGAACTAATCTTCTTTAAGTGTCTATAAAATATAGATTAGATTTGGATAATATTTCAAATATTTTTCAATTCATATACATTTACAAGTAAAGATACTAGCCATGCATTCATTATTCTCTGATAGAAGTTTATAGTGACGTTAATGAAATAGATCCATGTTCTCCACCAGTCTATTTGTGAAAGATGATTTAAGAGACAGTGTGTAATTATTTTGTATAAAAATGCTCATCTAGGTAATTTGCACTAATTATTGTAAACTGAGAGGAATAAAAATGTATATGCATTGGTGTGAATTGGTTATTCTGATATTGATAGAATGTAGAGATTTATGTAAGTTTGTGTTATTTTAAAAGTGGTGTAACTAAAGGGCCACAACTCTTATTTGATCCATCTATTAAGATGTTTTATTGAAATAGCTGGCCACCATTAAATAAAATAATGTATCACTGTTGTTTCATAGATTTTTTTGTTATGTGTTTAAGCTACTACTGAGGTTTTCATTTAGTAATAAAAACATTTAGGACTATTTGATTTTTCTGAAATGAAGTTTTGTCTAGAAATGACAGAAAAGCTGAAAATCCAATCTTTTCAATTCTCTTGATTTACAAAAGTTAACAGGTATGCTAGTATATATATTTTAGGCACTTCTTTATTGTGCTTTACATAGACTTAGAGGAGATCAAAATAAAATTATTTCATTGACTTAAAAATGACTATCTTATATCAAAAAAGTACATCCCTTTTTAAGTGTATACTGTGGATTTTGCTTTTTCCTGATGTTTAACTTCTCATGTGTCTATAAATTATTTGTATAGGAGATGTGTTGAATTGTTTTACTTGGTT
The DNA here is from genome assembly GCA_004027025.1 of Myocastor coypus. Classification (NCBI taxonomy): domain Eukaryota; kingdom Metazoa; phylum Chordata; class Mammalia; order Rodentia; family Myocastoridae; genus Myocastor; species Myocastor coypus. Next base: position 121,475 of record PVJA010000897.1, on the reverse strand, counting down.
TGTAAAAAGTACTTGGTTTAGCCAGCCCCTAATGGACTTATTAGTCAGAAATTAAAAGAGTTAAAGAAACTCTTCAGAACAGTGTCAGCCTGTCTCTTAGGCCAGAGGAATAAGTCAGTTGTTTGTTTCTTTCTTGTTTGCATACTGTCATATCCACTAAATACCAAACTGATTGCTTGTCATGTGGATCACAGCACTTATGAAGAGAAAATCACCTTCTTTCTTGTCTTAATCATATGCTAAGTGTTTCGAATACATCTAGAAGTGTGTTTACACTGCATTTTGCTAAGTGTGTAAAAGAACATATAAAGCTCCTTTATTATTTGTATCTGTATCCCATGTAAAATCAGTATCTGGAAAGGTATCATTAGGAAAAAGTTAATTATGCAATCAAGTTTCATTTCATTGTTCATTTATCTTGTTTAAAATTTTAAGTGTCACAATACCCTATAAATGTGCACAGTATATATATATATATATATATATATATATATATATATATTAGAGTCATTAAAGAAACCTTATTTGTCCAATTAGAATTTTATTTTAAAAATTCAGTATTTATAATTTAGTTTTATATTTATCTTTTAATCTTTTAAGACATTGCTGTCTTATAATGTGCTGTTGGGAAATAATTTGTTTTTATTAGCCACTTGTGATATTTAATAAACTACTGTGCTGCATCATTATGCTTTTGTGGGTTGGTGATTCTTTTTATAAGCTTTTAAAGGCATTTGATCCTTTCTTGATTAAATATATGCTATTGTGTGTGCTGTAATTACTGTTTACAAATACATATATTAGATATAGAGGTAAAGATCATAAATAAAATTGCTTAATACCTACTTTAACTTGGTTACAGTTTCTAAGTAGATTGTTATAGATTAATATGAAAGCTCTGATTTTTAAAGTAATCTAATTGTATCACAGACCTTGTTGATTAATTAGATTTACTAAAGATTAAGTATTTTGTGGTAGGTGAAGTAAACCAAACAATTCATTATTTTGACCACCTCCATTGTTGATTAATTTTCTGAGGTTTATGTGTTTTAATTCTTGTAAAGTCTGTTAGAGTTGAATTCTGTCATTCAGGATATTGTTATTGTCTGCGCATCAAGGTATGGATTTTTCAGCTTAGTATTTAAGGGTAGAAAGAAGTAGATTTTTCCCACAGGGAAATTATTTTAGAAATTTTAAAGGCAGTTTAATGCCTGTTATTTTATTTTGCTTTTTAACAAAGGGCCTCCAACGTTGTGTTATTTCCTTTCTGATTTTCCTTTGTTGTAATTTGGAAGTTCATAGATTATTAACCATTCGTTTTTGTTGTTTTTTCTTAGAATTGCAATTTTTACTTATTGACAAGTAATCCAGAACTTTGAAATTTTTCTTTTTACTTCTCATTTCTCTGGATCTATGAAAAATGCATGCCAACTAAGTCATTCTGAAAGGTATTCATACAAAAGAATCAATCAGTAAGAATTAGATTATTTTTGAATAATGTGCACTTGACATTATCTCTCAACAGTGCTTTCATATAAAATCCCCCTTCACTATTTCTTGAAGAATAACTTGATTTTAAAAGTAATTAAAAGTGTTACCAGTAGAAGCAATAACATTCAATTTTCAGTTTGCATCCTATTAATAGTTTTCATGATCTGGTTTATCAGCCTCCTGTAAGTTTTACTGAAAAGTTCTGCTTAGATAAGTCACATAGATGTATCAGGAAGTTGCTTGGTAGTTTTCACTCAAGTGAAAGTCCTGAAGACCTGGGTAAAGTTGAATACAAGAATTGAAACAGAACAGCTGACTAATGTCACTCGCTCCAGATGTCAAAGGCAGCATCTATAATTTAGACTGAGGGCCCTACCATGACAGAGATAAGCTATTTAATAGATTCCTCTGTTTTATCATTTAGATTTCCTGCCAAAGATCATTCAAGTGTTACTCTCATTTTGAAGCAGTATACCCTTAGCTTTGTAGAAAGCCGAACACTCTCATCAGCTCAGAAATGCATGCACTCTCATTCCCATATGTTTATAAGCAATTTAAATCTTTATTGAAAGGTAAATAGAATCTATAGGCAAAGACCATGGATTTCTGTAAGCTTTTCACTTATTATTATTTTACATTTGAAGCTATCTACATAATTACATTTTTCTAATGCTAGAACAAAAGGTATTGAATACTTTTTAACTCCTTTCACATATATTTTGATGGTTTATTTGCTTTAGTAAATGAAGTCTTTAGCCCTACTTGATTTTATTTTTACGGCTAAAGTTACAATAAACATTTTAAAGTTCATTTCGTGAGTCTAAAAAGTTTTAAAGAAATTTCTATACTTTATTAAGAATAAATTGTAGAGAAAAAAAAGCACAAACTTTAACATATAACTGTTTTAAACTTCATTATACCTGAATGACTTATGTAAATTTCTTAATTTTTCTGAAAATCTTGACTTCCAAAATGAAGTGATTTTTTTTTTTAACACCATGATTTGAATACTTCGCTGAAATACATAGATTCATAGATTCCTCTATTGTGATGATTTCTTAAAGTCAGCTGTTTGTATGGTGTTTAAGAATAGCTCCTATTTTCCTAATAAAATATGTTTAATAGTAATTTTACACTTATTCAATTAATATTTGTTTTCTGAATTTTTACCTCTGGTTTCTTAGCTTTAGAGTCTTTTGAGTTTTAAATCAGTTAGAGTTTTAAATCAGAAAGAGATAATAAAGAGCATCTGACAAATTCATTGAGAAGTATTATTTTTGAATGAAAAGCACAAAGAAAATAAGTTTAACTCCTCTAAGATGAATACATCTGTGTTATGTGTTGTAATTTTGGTCATGTTATTCTAATTGATGCAAGATTCTTTATAAAACACTAAAATAATACACATTTTTCTTCATTGTCAGCAGGATGAGATTGTCTGAAACGAAGAATAGGTATGGTAGTTTTCTTAGATTTTTGTACATCATAGGTGGCAAAACGCTATCAAAACAGTATAAATTTTGCATTATACCAGGAGTATTTTGAAAAAAACAAATGCACTGAAAGTGACATAATTTTGAGGCAATAATAGTGATTTTGATTCCTTACCATTTTTGTATACTTAAGTATTGTTATTTAACATTTAAAATTGTTTTTGCTATAGATTACATTAGCATGCTGTAAACATTAGAAAGTTCACCTACAGTTCACCATCACTTGCAAAAAGAGGCAAATGAAACATAGTTTGGGTGGTATGACTAACAGCCTAGTGTAACTTTGTGGAGTTAGAAATTTTAAAAATAAGTACAATGTTTGCGATTGAATACATAAGTACTGATTCCTGTATATCAGGAGATGTTTTTGTATTTAGACAGTTGATGAATTCTTTAAAGGTCAAGTTGTTGTGGTTGGTTTGAACATGTGAATACACATGTATTTATTCATATGCTCTTAATATTTCTTACTGTCAGTGTTTCAAATGGTGCTCATGTATCAATTGCATTATTGTTGCTTTTCTTCCTAAAACATTTATTTCAGGTTAAAATTCTGTTGTTGTAAATACTATTTAATAATCTTGTGAACAAAGGATAGACTTAACCAATGCTAAAATGGAAATGTGCAAGAGTTTTTATTTTTGTGTTTGAACTAGATCGTACTTATCTTATTCAGATACACCATGAGTCTGTTTACCCTGCAGGTGTGACGAGTGCAGACTTTGCTACCACTTTGGCTGCTTGGATCCTCCTTTGAAAAAGTCTCCTAAACAAACAGGCTACGGGTGGATATGTCAAGAGTGTGACTCTTCATCTTCTAAGGTAAGGAAGAAAGGTCTGCTTAAAAATAGGGTTATTGAAGTACACATTGCAGTATGTAAAGATATGAAAAGCTAGCAGAAAAATACGGATTTCCTTGAAAATGGCAGCGAGCCAGTGGCCAGTGAATTTGGGAGGATGAAGGTGAATATGAAGTTCCCTAATATGTGTGTTTGTGTCCCCAGTTTCCTTCCTTTATGGTTTTCATATTAAATACACAGTTCTTGATTTTTACTTTAAAACTTTGACTTCCATATAAAAATGGTTGTCTAAGTGCAGAGCAGATGTTTACTGTTAAGTGTTGGCTTAAAAATGCATTGCAGCTTTTTTAGTGGGGAGGGGCGAGTGCTGGGAATTGGGCTAGCTCCCAGTGCAGGCGTTGCACTTTCAGCTTTAAGTGTTAGTGTTTTCGTTCATATTATGTGTGTTAGAGAAAACTGTCAAACATTGTCATGTGTACTCCCAATGCTGCTCATGTTTGTCTAGGAATTGAACTTTGTGGCAACAAGGTTTTTGGTGGGCTTTTTGTTATTGTTTGTTTGTTCTACCCTTTTTTACCCTTTGAGCCTTCTACAGCAAAAATCTTCTCAATTTCATAACAATTCACCAAATGTAATGTCAGTTTAAGAACAGTTCATATGAAAGCAGAATGGCTGTTCTACAGATCCTGTAAAGTATGGCAGATGGAATTTGTAGTACTTTTCTTGTCATATTAGTTCTTTATAAGTTTGAGGAGTCATTTAGGCTTCCCAATAATTGGCCAAGGACTCACAGCACATACAATTTCCCCTTCAAATGCCCTGACTGAGCTGTCCCCTAGGAGGGCACTGTGCTTATATCCAGTAGTGCCGTTCATAGCTGTCTGTTGCCCTGTATTAGCACTTCATCTACCTGCTTTTTCGAGCACTGTGAAAATCCTGTTCTTAGCTACTACTGTGTGCCTGGAAAAGCTATGTATTTTTTTTTTCCCCACCTCACTGCTTACTTCTTCTTCCATTACTCCTCCAAGCAAAGCAGCTGGAGTCCTCCTCAGAACCATCTGTCTTTTTCTCACAAAGCCAGTCATTCCTGAGTCCTGTGAAAGTTTTCTTGCTCAACTATTCTTTTATTCTAGTCTCACTTTCTTTTCCCCACCACTTTCCTTGATTCACAGTTGTATTGTTTCTCAGCTCTTCTATTTTAGAAGCTAGCCAAATAGGTTTGCTAGACTCAGTCCCCCTTGATCGCTTCTTTTTATGAGAGAACTCCAGGTGAAGTGTGACCCAAGTCATGACAGTTTAATTTTGTACAGCATCCTACTTTAATTCATGTCTTCATGTTTTATAATGTACTTCTCTATAATGTTTTATACTATGTTCCAGTAGTGAAAAGCAGATATATGAAACTTTGCAAAAATATTATCTTGGGCTGTATACTTAATGTTTAATAAATTATATAGTATATTTAGTTAGTAACTATCCTTTACTGTACTACTTATGGTATAATCTTTATAAAAATATGACTGTCATACATACCTTTGTTGTAAATGTAGTGGCACTTTTTTCACCCTCCTGCATATTTAAAATATAAGCAGAAACATTGATGTGTTATTGCAATTTAGCTTAGGATTTCATTCTAGTTTTATCATTTATTCCTTTAATATCCTTTATGCTAAAAGGACCTATTATAGAATTCATGTGATTTGATTTTCATATTTCCTTAGTCCCAAGCCTAGAAAGTTTCTTTGCTTTCTTATAACTTTCATTACCTTGGCACTTTTGAAAATTATTGGACTAATTTTTATAGGATGCCACTCAGTTTGCATTATAGTAATATTCTTTTGTGATTCAGATTCATTTTATGGACCTTTGATAAGAATAGCAGGTATAATACAGTGTATATTCCATATATAATTTTGCTTAGAAACAATGATGTTAAGTTTTAATCATGTGGCTGAGTTATTTGCTAGTCTTCTCTACTCCCTACATCTTTCAAATTAATGGGAGATGTTTTGGAAAAGAATATTGAAAGTAAATAATCTTACTCTTCATGAAACATATATATTAGTACAGGGTCTCACTATACACATCAGACTCAGTGATTCTCCTGTTATCAGTCTCCTAAGTGTTAGGATTACAGGCGCACACCATCACACCCACTCTCAGTCACTGTCTCAGCACCAGCACAGCACTCTAGGGATTGAACCCTTGGTCCCTGAGTCTGCCTAAGCACGTGCTTTTGTCTGTTGAGCTATTTGGCTGCCCTTCACACTTTGATTTTCTATTTTATTCAGTAGGTTATGATGGTTATTATCATTATTTATTTTGATGTTCAGTTTATCTTAAATTTGGCTACTCTTCAGCAATTCTTTATTGAAGCTATTCAGGGCTTCTGCTTTTGTTTATTCCCTGGACTAGGAACAAGGTATTTATTTCTCTAAGGAAACCTTGCTTCTTTGAATGGAAAACATTATTTAGAAACCATTATCTGATGTATTCAAATGTACATCGTCATACACAAATTTGTGTCTGTATTTCTGTGTCTTTTTAGATACTGAAAATCATTTCAGTTTTCTCCCTTTCCTATGTTGTGTAGAACTGCTTCTGTAACAAAAAAACCGGTTCCCACTGACCTTAGTACACATTTGGAGATGACTCCTGCCCCACAGACATCTGTGTTGCTTATTCCCGGGGACTTCTCACTAAAGCGTTCACAAGGAGGACAGAGAAAGGATGGGGATGGACATTTATGTATAGCCTCCATAAGTAATTGGCATAGGTTGGACAGATAAAAATAGTTGTTTTTATCTGTTTTATCAAATTTTTAGTTAATATAATTTGATAGTGAAAAATAATATTTTAGAATTTTAAAATAATTATATATGTAATGTTCATAACCATCATCAAACTTAACAAATTCACATGTTAAATCTATGTGTCCTTAATTAGAAGATACAAAGTTGAGCTAATGTTATAGACATTTTTAAGTAGGGTATAAAAGACTAGTCAATCTTTTCTAGGATATAGTACTTGATGTAGATCTTAGCAACTTTTGGGTGCTGATACACCAGAAATGAAGGTAGCTTGTGTCTTGACATGGCTAAAGAAATTTGAGTATTTGTTTTTAAAGTGTTTCTTCCACGTCACGTATATTTGTAGGCTCCACTAAGAACTGCTGTACACGTACGTCTACATTACAGCAACTGGCAGCTGCTGTTCTACCTTTGCATTCTTGTGTGAGCTGTGTTTCGGGAGATGCCACAGAGAGTACATGACAGCGCATTGTCTGACTGCTATGAGATTAACTGTCTTAACTTGGAGACTTCCATTTGATTCATTGTTATTTTGTACCAGTGAATAAGATCTTTCTAGTATTCTATATTTTATGAGCAGTAATAACTGTCAATTCATATGCATTCAAAATAGCTTCTAAGTGTTTTATGGAAGACTTTCTGAAACTACATATATATGATAGTAACTGAGGCAGTGGTATTTCTTCATAATCGTTTGTAGTAGAAACCTTTGAACGGGAAATTACAGTGTTTTGAATTTTTATTTCTCATTTTCTGCATTGACTAATTAGCAAATCATAGCTAGAAGATCAAAATTTAGAAGATCAAAATTATGTATGTATTTTTAAATAAAAGAGCTATTAGAATTGTGCTTCTTTAAAAACTGAACAGAGCAGTCTCTAAGGGGTTTCTTGCCACAATACATTAAACAAGTATATTTAATCAAATCTAGTAAGACTGGAAATTGAATGTCTCAGTTTTATGTATTGTGAAGATTTATGAAAAATATAAAATTAAAGCGAATTATTAAAGTTCTCTTAAATTTGAAGCATATAACTGACCCATAAAAAGGACTTTTTAATATTTTAACTGTTCATTTGACCTCTGGGATTTTATGTGATATTTCCTTGAATTTTAAGTTTCTGAATTTAGCGTCATGGCACAAATAATTTTCAGGTAAAACTTAATACCACTTAACTACCTAAATTCATTGCTCTTCTAGTATTTGTGTAACAAAGCATGAGAGCTTACAGAAATGTGCCTTTCTGAGCTTTGCTTAATCTTGACTTGCCTTTTTGCTGATGCAGGTAGAAGTCTAGCAGTGAAAGCGATTGGCACTGTCTCCTAGAATCTGACTGAACAAGTCTGTAATGGGTGGTTGGCAAGCTTACTGAAAGCCTGAAAACAAACACTGTGCTGCAGCTATTTTCTCTGGGGAAGTGTTTTTGTATTTTAGGTTTCCTCTTTGCTGGCGAGTAAGGTACAAAGCCTACAAACTTCCAAATGATCTTGTAGTCTTGGACCAAGTTCAGGCTGTTGCAACTTGGTCTTGTGTTTCTTTGTTAGGCGCAATTGGTGAAATGCCTTTCAATTACTTAATTTCTACTTCACTACTATACTTTGGGAGGAGTAGTAATGATTTGCCTTTGAGGATCCACTAATAGTAGTCAACATGACACTTTTTTCCTTTTTTAAAGTGCTATGTAATCTGAACATTTCTGTGCTTGACTGAACTTACATTAGTTATACAATCTAAGAACCATTTACTATACGTAAAACATATACTTCAATAAGTTAGTCATATATTCTTTAAGGATCTTTTTGAAAACATTCCTTTCTTGCAGATGAAGTTTGGTAATGTTTGTAACATATTTTATATTCTTGTATCACACTCACAAAAAGCAAAAATGCCTACAACTTGTAAAAGTAGAAAAATTGTTTCCATATCATTGTATTACAATTTATAGGATTGAAAAGCTAGATCATTTTTGTGAATTACACTTACCACACACTTGGAAGCCAAAGCCATTTTCTAAGTCAGGCAGCATGTGGGCTTGACGTTCTGATGCAGCATGCTGTGAAATACCATATGTGACAAGAGACTAAATCATAACTGAGATCATTAATCAAAGTACAGTGGGGTGCCGGACATCAAAATGCCTTTCAGAGATTACCAGCGTCATACTGTCCTTTAGTTTAAATATTGCTTTCTTAATTATTACTTTAGAGAAAAAGGTCATTACCTAGTAAAAAGTCTGAGTTGAACTAAGGAATAAACACTGTTTAAAAAGTAATTAAAAAGGAACATTTTAATCTTTTTAGCTCAGCAGTTGAAGTACTAAAATTGACTTATATAATAATACAGTGTACCATAGGTCACAGTATTATAAAATTGAGAAATCTGAAGTACACTTATAAACTGATAATCTGGTAGTTACATATAATGAGAAGGGAGGTGTGCTTTCGGGTTGATTGTTGGTCTTAGATGAAGTGAGCTACTCCACTGTTAAAGTAGAGAACGTGCCACCTCAGCAGTAGGGAAAACTTAAATCCTGTGCTGTTTCCTAATCCTATGAGGATATGATTTGTTTCTTCTGATTTGTTAAACACTTAGTTTATTTCATTATTTCTTAGAATTACATATCTGTTAGAAAAAATTCCTTTCTATCTATCCTATGTCTCATGACTTAAGAAATAACCTTTTGCCTCTAAGATAGTAATTTTAAAGATAATCTTCAAATCTGACCTAAGAAAGTTCAGATTGACCTTTCAAGTCTGAAATCAAATAAATTTAAACTTTGTCTTCTTAATTTTTATGACAGAATCATTACTAAGATTGATAAAGAGTTTTAGGTTGGGGGTTGGAACATAGTAAAAGTACATTGTGCTATTACATTACTTTTTCAAAAATATGTTCATTATTGAACTTGCTAAAATCAGGATGTACATCACCAAATAGTTTGTATCTTTAAAGTAGCTCTTTCTTCGATAAACATTTGCCATTTGTAGAAAGTCGAACTAGGCTATGTGGGGCAGAGGAAACTTATGTGAACCTTGAACAGGAGAAGACTGGTTTCAGATTTAAACTACTTAGAGTGCTTATGACTCAGTTTCACATCATTTATTTATAGAACTTTGAATGAAAAAGCATGGAGTTAAAAAGATTTGGCCACATTTTAATTAACCATAGGGAAAAGTTTAAAATTGGTGACATATTCTGATTTTCAAATATAAGAAATGTCTATTGCCATAAGAGCCTGAATTCATTTGGTGCTGGAGAGAGGTGGTGGTGCCTGGGCCGAGGTGCTAGACCGCATGCGCAGTCTTATGCTGGTGGAGCAGGTGGACGCATACAGCAGAAAAAGTCTACTGGATGGTCTTCTTGGATGAGCCTGGCCACTATTCAGAATGTAACCCTGGGCCTCAGGATGCCAGCCCGTGCTGGGGCTGCTGTATTCTATACCAGAGGTATAGGGAAAGCAGAGAAGAACGGCTGACATTTGTTGGGGAAGATGACATCAAGATAGAGATGCAAGTTCCCAAGGAGGCTGTGAAGCTTATCATTGGCTGGCAAGGCTCCAGTATTAAACAACTGTGGAAACAGACAGGCACCTCGGGTTGATGTGGACACAGAGGATGTAGGAGATGAGCGAGTGCTACTTAGTGTTTTTCCTGTTCAGATGTGCAAGGCCAAAGCAGCAGTCCGTCAGACCCTGACAGAGAATACTCTGCGTCTGAGCAGCTCTCAGTGGGCTGAATCATAGGGAGAGGCGGTGAGATAATTTGTTATGTCTGCAAGGCTCTGGAGCCAAAATTACCTGTACAAAGAATCAGAAGTGACATTACTGCTATCAAGGATTATCAAAATCTCAGAAGCACAGAAGGAAGTGGCAGCAGCCAAACATTTGATACTGGAGAAAGTATCAGAAGTTAAAGAACTTCAGAAGAGAATCACCCATTCTGCAGAAGCCAGAGTCCCTTGCAAGTAGCTGATCAATGTGAGGAAAGAGGAAACGACAGAGCCAGTTGGTGCGGGGGAGCCTGCTTCTTGGAAAGACACCAGCTCCAATCGTGGGCAGGCTGCACCCTGGCAGTTCCTCCCCACAAGGGAGATGGTTGTAGGACTAAAAGCGGGTGCCCAGGAGGATCCTGATAACAGCTGTCAGCAGGTGGTGTCCAGGCCAGTCCAAAGGAGTCCATTTTTGAAAGTACATAAGACAGAGGAAGCGTATTATCCACATGAAAGATAGGATTCTTGACGTAACTGACCCCAAGTAGGAAGCAGTATACAACTCTTTATGATTGGCCATGTCAGTCATAGGTAGTAACTTGCTGGTGAATTTCACTTAGATTAATACTAAACATGAACATTTTTCTGAATATAAGCCAGCTAATGGCTAAAGAAAGATAGAAGTAGGCCAACACAGGAAACTAGTATGTGAGCAATATATCAAATAATTGAGTTCATGTTTTATTCTTCCTTAGATTTTTGTTTAATAAATTCTCAACTTGAAAAAGGAAAAAGAGCCTGAATTCACTCAGTGATATCAAATGTAAGAAATGTTTCTAAAAAGTTGTCTGGAGAGCAATTTTTGTTTCACTTTTTGTATTCACATGTATCTAAATGAAAATCTTCCCATCTAGGAATGTTTTATTAGAGAAGGGTTGTGTTTAGACTTTTGATACAAAAAAATGTCTGTTTGTTTTAATTTTCTTGCTAGAGTTAAGAGGCAATGCAAACTGTCTCTGTAATTGCTACCTTTTATACCAGGGCATCATGGATTTCTAAACATTTCAAACTATATGCTATTCCATGGAGTACTCTCCTAAATTTATTGTATATTATTAACAAAGTGTTGGTACTCTATTTAGTGTAGAGTTGTAGTTCTGTGCAGATCATACAGGTCATCTAGCAGTGTGTTTCTAAGTAGACAGTATGACATACAGAAGACTAATACCTCTAATACATAAAGAATTCAAAAAAGTTAAACCCAGCCAAAAAATCAGCAAATGAAGCAAATGGGCACTTCACTGAGGTAGCAGTTTAGATGACCAGTAAATACATGAAGAGATGCTTAATGTCATGGCCACTAGACAAATACCAACTGAAACAATACCAAAATTCCATTTTACCTCAGAAAGAATGCCCATCATCCAGAAATCTTGCAGCAAATTTTAGGTTGGCGGGGGAGGATAGGTCTCTATATTGTTGGTTGGAATGTAAACTAGCAGCACTATTATGAAATCAGTACGAAGATTGGTCAGAAAACTAAAACTAGAAATTCCATTTGACCCAACTGTTCCCCTTTTAGGTGTCTTTCTGAAAGAGTTAAAGACATGTTAGCTATAGTAATACAAGCATACTGATGGTTAGAGCCGCGCAATTCGTACTAGTTAAATCTGGAAAGTGGCCTGTGTCCATCTACAGGTGGATGTATATTCACACAGTGGGTTACTACTCTGTCCTAAAGAATGATAAATTTGACCTATTTTTAAGAAAAAAAACAGATACCTCAAAACCATAATCTTGGGTGAAGCAAATTGGACACACATTTCTTAAATATCACGTGAGAAACCCAAATTATAATCAAAGTACAAACTAATATTTAGATGGTAGGAAATAGGAAGACGAATCTTTCTCAGATGAGGGGATCAGGAGGAGAGGGTAGGGCAGGGAAAGAAGATGCAGCAGACAGGCTTGCGTTGTTCTTTCGGATTAGAACACTTTTACAGATGGGAATGTGGGAAGTTCAAGGCCAGCACTCTTATATTTGTGGAGTCTCAGACATTGAGGTTATTAAGCATGTGTGTCGTGTAAATGCGTCACACTTCAGACCACAGTTTTATGCTGTCCGTGTGCCTGCCACATTTATGCCATTAACTTGAAGTAAGGAACGTGCTTTCTTTTCATGTTAGTAATTATTTCTTTTTAGAAAGGTGAAATTAGTGTGTTTCATATGTATAAATAAAATAGCGCCTTGCACCTGTAGCTGCAGGACTGTGCAGGTGTGCCCCGCCATTCTCCTTCTGTCTGCCAGCTGCTCTGCTGAGTCCAGCAGAAAGAGCTGTACAAGGGCACTTCCTTAGTGTCCCTTTCTGGGAATATCAGACATGAGGCTGTGAGCACTTTCTCACTTTTTCCATTGTAAAAATGCATACAAAGGAAATTTTGACACCCATACTGTATTCCTACTGTTTCAGCTGGGTCTAGTCTCGTTCCTTAATTAGTCTTTCCTCATTTAATAAGGCCATGTGAACTATCTGTGGCCCATAGTTGATATCATAATTTCATATTTTCATTACTTGTTAAGTTTTAATTTGCATCAGTATGGGTTTGCTGTATGCCATGATTATATGATTGTGGGGAGTAAAAGTAGGGTATATGTAGATAGCAAATCCCCTTCCCCTGCTACTCCCGGCTCCTTTTACGTCGAACCAGTTCATATATCCAGAAAGGTGGTGAGAATTCTTCAGACATAGTCTGCACCATGTGCACATGACCATGGTCTTCTAAAGTGCTGTTACATGTGCAGTATGGAAAGCCCACCCAGACCTGCTCAATCATTATCTCTGGAATACTGCTGTAGGAAGCAAGGAGTGCTAGCTTTTGTAGACACTGTGGTCATAATTATGACCATCAAAGCTTTAAAAGGCTGTGTTTGACTCATTTAAATATGGGCTTTTTGCTTAGGTTTCTCTGGATAGTTTTCACAGTCTTGTTTTCATTAAAATGCTAAGTATCCAGAATCAAAGCCATTTTATGACAGGGAAACACTGATTTTAAGATTTAATGATTCCATGTACTTTATTTGAGTGACTTTTGCAAAAGAGACATTTTCTGCCTTTTTTTCCCTTCTGTAGTTAGGACAGGGTCTATAGGGTCTCACTACATAGACCAGACTTGTAGTGATTCTCCTGTTTGCAGCCTCCCAAGTGCTGAGATTGCAGGCACGCTCCACTATGCCCAGTCTCAATCGTTGTCTCAGTGCACCGCATGGGCATGGCTGGCACAGCAGGCCAGGGATTGAACCTCAGCCACTGCATTCTGCCTAAGCAGGCACTTTAGTCTGCTGCGCTATCTGGCCAGTCTGTCTGCCTTTTAATATATTACTTTGTGTCCAATAAATTTACTGTAAATTTTTGTTGATCATGTCCTTTGTATAATAGTCTTACTACAAAGTTTAAATAACATTTATTTAAATTGGCAACTGTATCATTTTGATCTCTAGCCAAAATATTAATCTGAAAAATATGACTATATGTACTGTATTCATAGTGTGAGACAGCTTTAAAGCTAAATTAATATTTCAGAATTTAGTTTCCTTGAATATTATAAAACTAATATCATTTGTATGATACTTTGTTTAAAAAAATACCCATTCCTCATTTGTTTTTTCCCTATCCTCTGACTCTAATTTCCTAAAGAAATTTGAAATGAGGAAGAAAAAGATTATATGCCAAAGATAGACCCTAACAGTTGTGGAAGTTTTAGAATTTTTTAAAAGGTGAAAAATACAGTAAGTTATCTGTAATTCTGGTGTCTAAAGACACTATATTTTTGCTTTAGTTTTACTACAAACTGCTTTTTGAAAATTGTAGTTATGTCAATTTGTTGCACATAAATTTTCCTTCATGTAGTTACATATATCTCATTCTTAGTCTTTTCTAATTCAGTTTTGAAATGCTATAATCATTATCTGGCATACATTGTTAATATAATAGTAGGTAAAACAATAGGAACTTATTAAAATAACAAAATACCTGACCACTACTAATAATACAAGTTAATATTTGTTGAGCACCTCTTTAAGCACTTTATATACTCTCAGGTAATCCTCAGCACAGTAAGTTCTGAGAAGTTAATGATTGCAACAGCTCAGAAGTGGTATAAAATAATTCAGACCAAGATCTGCCTGATTCCAGAGCCCATGTTTTAGAAATTAGATGTCATATATGTATTGTACTTCTTATTGCAAGTGATTCTAAAATAGATTTGTCCTAAAACCATTTTAGATTTTCATTATACAGAAGTGCACAGATGACTCTTGTATTATAAATAAACACTACTAGTAATTGGAAAAGGAAAAATACCTTCATTTGCAAGTATAATCTATTCTGGTCTTTCTATTAGGTAAGGGGATAGAACTTGGGCATTATTTCTGAAATAAAAAAGAAGTGCATGAAGATGATCCTCTAAGACATGGGAAGATGAGTGTGAGGAGTGGCTGCAACCCCTTAAGGCTCTTCATAACATTCAGTGACATAGGTCTGTGTGGTCAGGGAGGTGCCGGCCAACAATGGGTGATTTGTATAGACCCAATAGAGGCTGATGTATTCAGCTTACAAGGACCTGGAGGACAGTGAATTTTAAAGTGATGTAACCCCTCTAGGCACTAAGCACTGTAACTTAAATGAGTCAGGTCAGTAATGTTGTTCAGTTGTGAAAAGAAACCAGTACCAGCTACACTATTTTTTTGAAGTCATAGTTTTAAATTATTCCAATTTGTAGGTGTCAAGCCATATTTTGTATACATTGGAAGAGTTTTGTTCTTTTTTAATGTCATTATTCCTTTATAATAAAATTCCTATTTGAAAACAATTAAATACATCATTCAGGCTCATATGAACAATTCTTTTGTGACATTCTTGTTAATTCTTTTGTTTGAACAGACTGTGAAATTACTGTATCATCCAAAAAATATTAAAAAATGCTTCCTATCTCATTGACAGATGATGTTCTTGTATATAACTGTTTTTATTCTATTTCCAAGTATGCATACCACAGCCAGTTTCTTTTATAATTGCATTCTTACAGAAGTTGCTTTAGTTTCAGTCTTTTATGCCTTTTCTTACTCCTCTTAGATTGTATTTATATAGTAAATCTAATCTTGGATCACCAAAGATGCAACCTGTTTTTAATATTTCTTGTGAAGATTTCTTAAAGGTTATGTTGTAGTCTTAGGCCATCATTGACCATTAAGTTGGTTTTTTGTTAAATGTACCTTCAATAATGGCTACAAATGATATGCTTCACTGGTTTAAATTTCTTCAGATTATTCTTATGGAAGTTAAATTCTTTTACAGTCACTTTGTAAAGTTCAAGCAGAATTAAAGCATTTTTGTCAGCAGTATGTTCACTTCTGTGTTCTTCATTGGTCAACTGCTAAAAAGAAGTAGTAATCCAAAGTCAGATTTAAAAATTTAGATTATCTGATGTACAATACTTATAAATTAGTCTTTAAGGTATATAGGTAGTTTATTCTCTTGTCAGTTTTTTATTGTGCTACTTGTGCAAGAGAAACTTTATTGAAATAGGCTTAGATCATTAAAGTATTCATTTATAAATTTATTTAAATTTTAATATTTCAGAAATGACAGGCAGCTTAAATACAGGTTTGGCAGCTATCATTTAAAAATTGTGGACATAGATTGCTCAAAGCAGGTTATGAATGCAAGGTATTCCGGCATTACTGTAATGTGTTATTCTAATCCAGCAGTTGCAGCAAGCCATTGATAGTACAGTTTGAAGTTTATCTTAGTATCCAGTCATTTGTTTAATAATAGTTGATTGTTTTTTTCCAATACAAGTCATTTTAGGAGTGTAAAAGAAATAGTTTAGAAAACATTATGTAATATATTGCAAGAAGATGAAATACTGTAAGCACATTTTTCTACCTTTTCCTAAAACAGTTTTAAAGTCTTAACATGTTACAGCATAAAAACTATTCAAGAATACATTAAGTACCTGCTTAATCTTGCATTTCTTCTTGAGCTCTCAATCAGTTACACATGTATTTGATTTTTACAGTGACATTAACTTCTTTGTAAGTTAACTGTTCCCCAAGTTCCCAAATTATCTTTCTTTATATTCTTTCTCTCTTCCTTCACATTTCCAAGCAATGTTAGGAAGCAGTGTTTATTAATACATTTGTGTTCTTTATCAGTAAAATGCCTTCTGAATATAAGAACCTCCCTCAGTTTTAAATATAGTTAGATATAGCAATATAGAAAAGACAATTGTAGTTTGAATTAACACCAAGCTTTCCTAAGAACCTCCTTAAATAAAACACTGCTAGTTGTATTTTTTAATCTTACCATAGTAATATAAAAAATGCTTACTGTCTGAATGTGACACTTTAATTGGCCAGCTCAGCCTGCTCTGGGGGTGGGGTTGGTGCAGCATGTGGTCCAGGGATTGAACTGCTGTCCCTGTGATTGCCTAAGCTTGCCTAAGTAGGCTCTTTAGACTCCTCAGCCATCTTGCTGGCCTGGAATGTGACACTTCTAAATAAAAACCCTTCAAATTAATTTTAAGGAGGATAAAAGAAGATGGCAGAACTGTCAGGAGCATATCTCTATGACTGCATCATGGTATTTTTCTAGTTTGTTTCTTTTTTTTTTTTTTTCTTTTTCTTTTTCTTTTGTGGTACCAGGAATCAAACTCAGGACCTTGAGCTTTAGTAAATAAGTGCTGTGTCTCTGGACTATATTCCCAGCTCTCTGATTTCTTTTTCTTTTTCTTAATTGTCACTTCTACTTTTCAAACATTCTGTATCAGTTCCTCAACTCTTCCAGACCCATAGGGCCACCATCCTTCTCGTTTTTCTTCCTTTTTAAAAACTTAGCATTTTAATGTATGCCTTTTAAAAACAGTTCCTACATTCCCTGTTATAACTACCTAGCTCTCTTTGAATCAACTGTGATAGTTCAAGTTAGCTGTTCATTTTTGGACCAGAAATTTATGGACATATATTTGGTTCAAATTCATGCTTTCTGATTTAAATGAGGTGTACTTGTTGTCTGTTGTGAGCTCCTTATCACATCTTTTTTTCTTTTTCGAGGACAGGGTCTCACTACATAGACTGAATGAACCCATAGTGTTTCTCCTGTTTCCAGCCTCCCAAACTGCTGGGATTACAGATGTGCACCATCATGCCCAGTCTCAGTGGCTCTCTCAGCATGCCGAGGGGCAGGGTCAGCACTGCAGGCCTAGGAGCCCTTCCCTGATCCTGAAGGCTCTGCCTCCACAGGCGCTTTAGTCTGCCCAGCTATCGGGCCAGCCCTTTATCACATCTTTAAAATAGAAGTTTTTCATATCTTTTTGGTTTTTATTTATAGTATCTCACTTTTTGAAGATAAACGCATCTATTTCACTGAGGAAAAAAGGCCCTAGTATTTCCCTACCCTAATCTCTTTATTCCCTGTTTCCAAAGAAAAAGTTGTTACTGTTTCTTCAGTAAGGAGGTCTCTTTCTGGGCTTTTCCCCAGTCACTCTTGAAAGATCACTGCTTACATTTCCAGGTTAGAAAAATCCCAGCAAGAAAGTTAGGAAAGAGGCAGTTAGTGGAAGAGAGAGTCTATGTGTCTGTTTCTCCTTTTTTCCTCCCTTCTCAGTCTCTGTTTTCTTCTGCTTTTCTTTCTCTTCCTCCCCCATCTGTCACTCTCAGAGCTCCTATTTTTATAAACTTTATCAAGGTTTGTTATCATTGCTTTTAAATTCAGTGTGCAGGGTGTTAGCCCATTTACATTCCTGTATTGCCTGAGAGAAGCTTTTATCAGATGAAGATGTTTTAGCTCTTAGCTTTGGAGATTCAAGGCCCTGAGGAGAGCCTTAGCTGTGAGAGAGAAAGCGCTCCCAGTGAGGCGGGAAGCAGGGAGTTGAGAGTCCAGCTCGCGCTTTTATCAAAGTCCTCTCATTATAGTCAGGGACTCATGAAAACTCCATCTGTCCCCACCTCCTGACAGTGCCCCAGTAGCCTTCCATTGGCCTCCCACCTCACCCTGGGGTGCTGAGGACTGAACCACTACCAATTGAACCTTGGGTAAGAAACTACATCCAAGCCAGAGTATCCAGTTAAATCCTGCTTGATTCATGATCCATAGTAGACTGAATTGCTTTCGCACTTCGTTGTTAGACTGTTCATTTGGCCTGCAGTAGACGTTTCTTTGTACTCTGACATTTGTGGCTAGGTTATTTTTCCCAGCTCTCTTATGACAGAATGTTCTTTTACACTGTCTTAAAGACAGTGAGCCTCAATATTGCATATAATCTTGATCTAGTATTTTAAGCATCTAGCTTTTTATTGCTGCTCTATTTCCTGCTGGCTGTTACAGAAATTACCTTTTAAATCTTTACCACAAGGCAGTGGAAGTGGTACAGTTTCCACTAATTTTTCCCTTAGAGACCCATGGCCACCTCTTGAAAGACAAAAGGTATTTAAAGCATACATTTTTGCTTGCCATGACCCAAATATACAGAGAAGACACTTTCTTAGAATAGTTTCTGTTACTAACTAGTTCACTTAGCGTTTCTGTTAGCATTTAGTGATAATGGTTGTTTACAAAAGGTATTTTGGGAATTGAACTATGACTTTGAATTTAAGTATAGTTTGCTCCTCTAGAATTTAGAACACTTGGTTTATCAAAATATAAACCTCTGAAGTACAGTAATTTATTTTGTATTTTTTCTACATAAAACTTTAGCATACACAGTAGTCCTTCATTATCTTGATGTGTGTGCCATATGTCTGCAGTAAGTCTCATAATTTATTGAATAAAGATCCACGGAGTATTCATAAGTTGTGCCACGTATACTGTGGAGTTCTTGAGATTTACTAAGATAATCCAATATAACACTTGCCCTCCAATGTTTATATTGTTAGGTTGGGTAAAAGTCAGGTGCATGGAATAACTATGATACAAGATTTAAAGTGCTGAATTCTGTTATGAGACAGATGAGGTGCCCTGGCAGTTGAGAAATGAGCAAGATGGCTTTCGTTGTCAAGAATCGGAGCTTCTGGATAACATGCCATTTGAATGCACTTAGGAAAGCTAGGGTTAGATAGTTAAATGCAACTTTAAGAAGCTGTGTAACAGCCAGGAGTGGCGATGCATGCCTGTAATACCAGTGTTTGTGAGGCTGAGGCACAAGAATCTCATTTTTTAGCCTAGCTTGGGTAACTCAACAACTTGTCTCAAAATTAGAAAACATAAAGGGCATGGAGGAACATGGGTTTAATTTCCATACCCCAGGATAAACAAACTGCCAAATAGGTATAAAGCTGCCATGGGCTATCATACTTCCAAGGCCTTTCTAGTATTTGCAGCAAATTAAAGAAAATCCTCAGAAGAGGAGAAAGAATATGTGTATAATAGATATCGGGGAAGTACCATAATAGATGGAAAACAGTAAATGTGATGTATGACCGTCATAGCTACTAGTATGTGGTCTTAATTTCTGTATTTCCTAACAACTTGTTTTTGAATGAGCAGTATTAGGTTTGCAGGAGGATTAAATTAAAAAGTTTGCTTATGCCAGTGTCCTCCCCCAGTGCCCTTATCATCAGGCTCCTGGAAACCACACATCCTTTTTCTATTTCACAGTTTGCCTTTTCTAGAGTTTTTACTGTTTTACCTTTTCTCATAGTGGTATTGTCAGTGTTTTTGGTTGTAAACATTCTACTTAGTTATCTAGTTGCATCTAATTCTTAGAATTGATGATTCCCTAGTTATACAGGATACTGTCTTTTCATAAGCTCTGTTGCTATCTGTGTATCTTTTTTGTTAAATTATCTGTTCACATCTTTTGCTTGTTTTTTAGTTATTTATTTTCTTTATGTATTTCTGGTGGTAGAAGGGATCAAACTAAGGGCCTTGTGCTTGCCAGATAAGCACTTATTCCGCAGAGCTCTGTCCCCGGCCTGTGTACTTTTTTTTTTTTTTAATATTTAGTACAGGGTCTACAGGGTTTCTACACAGATCAGACACATAAGCTTCCATTTTCAACCTCCTAAGCATTGGGATTACAGGTGTGTGCCAGGACACCTAGTCTGAGTCATCCCGGGGGCAGGGTTGGGGATAGCCCCTGCACTGTGCCTAAGCTGGTAATTGAGTCTGCTGAGCTATCTGGCCAGCCCTTCTTTTTTTCTTTTTTAGTGTAATATTATTTTATTTTATTTTGAAAAGTAAAAATAAAAAATGAAAACAAATATCATAAAAAAGAAACAGGGGAGCATAGAAGAATACATTTGTTACAGATTTTCAAAATAAGAATACACAATTAGTTTATTTCCATATTATGAATAATGCTGCAATGAACATGTGAGTATAGATATCTTCACAAAGTTTTGATTTTATTTTCTTTTGGGTGTGAAAGGCAGATGGCTGGACTATTTTAGTAGTTCTGTTTTTTTTTTTAAATTTCTTTACAAATATGTTTACCTTTTTTATAATGATTGTACATATCTGCATTCTTACCATTAGTATCAAGAGTTCTGTCTTACCCATACCTCTAATCAGCATTTTTTATTCTTTAACTGTTTAATGAAAGCCATCCCACTGTGTGTGCATCTGATTTGCGTTTTTGTGGTGGCTAGTGATGTTGAGTCCCTTTTCACATATATCTGTTGGCAATATTTATATTTTCTTTGGAGGTATGTATGTTTGTGATTGAAATTAAAAACAGTCCCATTGGGGTTAGCATACAAAATATGAAATATGTAGATATCCAGCAACTGCAGGGTTCCCAACTGATCAAGGGAACAGGCTTGAGTGCCCAGAAGTAGACTCATCAGGGTTAACTCGTGGGTTGCTTTTGGTTCTGACAAGCGCAAAGGCTGCCAGGAAGCTCCACATAGTCTTTTAGCTCATGTGTTTTTAATACAAACCTGTTATGACAGTCAATTGAGACCATATTGTAAAGGATGGTTATATCATATGGTGAGTTTATAGGCACCGAAGGTCTTTTAGAAGTTCCTCAGAGGAAATGAGGGTTCAGAATAGGAGACAAGATCTAAAATGCAGCCCAGCCTCCCAAGGAAAGAACCCCTTTTTGGGTTCATAATACAGTTTACAGTGCAAAGTTCAGGGCAGTGATCTGACTTTAAACTTTCAATCAGCAGATGAGCTTGTAAAGTCTAACTTGCTGAGAAACTAAATACTCCCTAGGCATATGTTTAGGCCATGAAAAATCTTAAGCACTAAGCCTTATTAGAATGTGAATATCTTGTCTTTTTAAAAGGGTAACATCTTTTAAAAATACCAGAATTATAGAATTTCAAAGCTAAGGCAGTGCCAAGACATCACTTAAACCAGTGACTAGTGCAATTGTAAAGCAGAGATTTATTTATTAATTGTTTTATGTTACTAAAAGGTTACATGGAATAAACAAGTGCTCATAATTGTAATACCTAATAAATTGGCTTAAATGTCATTCATTTGTTAGTTAAATAATTTGAAAGACCTAGTGCTTTATCTTATAGCTAGGAAAATGAAATCATGAGAAGTAGCTTTGAGGTAACTAAAGTTATACCATGCATTCGTTCAATCTAACAGAAATTCTAGTGGTGCTCACATTAAATTCGTCTCATGCTTACACTCACGTTCAGTGCTAGGTCACTATTTTGCAGAAAGCTGTGTTAACTCTTACTACAGAAGCTGAGCAGCATGCAGTCTTTTAAACTTAACCAAAACCTGAGAGCATTACATGCAGTGCACTGCAGGAGGACTACACGGGAGTGTGCTGCTTTCTTGTCTGGCGACAGCAGAACTGTCCCCTGTCTTCCCCTACAGACTTTCTGGGGCCTCTCAGCTGGGCTTTATTCCTCCGATCATTAGTCCCCTCAACTTGTTTCTATGTGTTTCCTAATAAGTCAGTCCATGCATGCACGCCACATCCTGTACTCACATGAGACAGACTTCGGTAACGCAGGTATAGGATCAGGTTGTCTGCGTAGCTAGGTAAACTAGCAGGTGACTCAGTCGTCCCGTGCCCCAGTGTGCTCAACTTGAAATGGAAACAATAATAAATGATACATACTTATTAAAGTTTTGGCAGACTTTTTCTGTGTTTTTTAGATTCTGGTTCTGATGCTGGTAAACCTGAACAGTACCTAAGTTACTGTTCTATTTTGTTGTACATTTTTTTTTTAAATTTTAGTTTTTAAAAAACGGTATGCATGTGTGTATGTTACGGCTGGCTCAGCCTGCCCTGGAGGTGGTGCAGGCACAGCATGTGATGCCGGGGATTGAGCCATGGTCACTGTGATTGCCTAAGCTTGCCTAAATAGGTGCTTTAGACTGCTGAGCTATCACACTGGCCTGATTTTTGTTGTATATTTCCCCAAGAAAAGTTAGTGAAGTTGTTTTTATTAAGTTAAAAGTAAACATATATGTATCTATAAGTTGTTTAATACTAACAGAGCACTCAGAATGACGTATCCTTTTTTTTTTTTTTCCTTGAGTATCATTTAAAGTTATTTTAATATATTGATATACTTGTAGAAATGCTCTTTATTTTAAATTTAACTCAGTTTTATATGCTTTTCATAGAAAAATGATTTTTTCTTTCTATTGAACACAGACTTTGTTAAACAGTTACAATTTCCTGTATTGGCAATGTTAAACATGACTATAGCTTTCAACTCATTGCTGCGGTTCTGTTTCCAGAGCCTGCTGCAAGAGATAAACCCACTGCAAATGAAGGCAGAATTCATTTTCCTTCCACCTCTGGCCACACAGAATTGATTGGGGTAATAAAATGAGAGTACTTGGTAATATATTGAAGGCTCTTTAATTTGAAAACCAGTTCTAACCTGATTCAGTGCTTGTTTAAAGCTAATTTATAGTTTACATAATTTTCAGCTGGCCAACCAAGGTAAAGGATGATGTATGAAAACCAAAAAAGGATTAACTTCTGATCTATTCAAATCTGTCTCATTAAATTCAAGTACTATTACAAGACAGGGTGAGGGAGAAGAGGACAGTAGGGAGGGGAGAGGCAGAGGTGAGGAGAAGGGAGGGACAAGGAAAAAGGAGTAGCGGGAAAGTAGCATTTTTATCTACTTGTTTTAAAAGTTCTTGTCTTTTAAAATTGGTGCTATATTCCTGTCTTGTATTTTAATATCCTTCGTTGTTCACCATGATAAGGTCGGTGTAGGGCTGGAAGTGGCTAGCAGCTGCTGTGAATTCCGCAGCGCCTAGCTGATTAGACCCTGTGGTGGCCGCGCTGCTGCTAAGCCCTTCCGTCAGCATGCTGATTGCAAGCAGCCTTTGTAAAGATAAAACTGAGAGGGTGTAGAGCTCCTCGTACTTACTGGACCTTAAAGTAGTGTGAGGCTTTTGACTTTGCATACTAGTTTTTATTTCCATTACATATTTAATCATTTTACCCTACATACTATCTTAGTATTGTATAATGTGAGTGTACATTTTTTGAAATTATCTCAGCATTTATAATAGAATTATATCTCCTCTTTTGTGTTTAAATCATTTGCAGTTACTACTTTTTACCTTAAAAAGAAAAAGACCAGGAGGCTAGGAATGTCCCCTGCCAGATTCTGTCCCTGTAACATCCTAGAAGGTGTCAACAGTTACAGGGCACATTCGTAATTCAACTATCATGTGTTGCACTTAGTACACTGGAAATAATTTTGGATATCTGTGCCCCAAACACATAAAGTAGAATAATGTGTGTAAATGTACATTAGGAGCAGAACTGGGAATGCTGTGATGTCTTCAGCAAAGTCTGCCCAGCTGTTTAGGCATAAGGCCAAAGGGTTGCAGTTAAGTGTAATACCTGCGGTAGACAGGCACAACACATCTATAACTTTGAAGATTATAAAATAGTACATGCTTGCTAGAAGAAATTTGGAAAACATTGGATACTAGTGTAATCAGGTCATTTGAACAGAAGCCTCTGTTAATATTTTCTGTGTGTACCTAGAGCTCAGTATCATGTGATGTACAGCATATGTTCTAAATGAGGATAAACGCCGAGTCTTACAGGAGAAAAACAAAATTAGATTGGTTTGCACTTCGGAGCTAAGCCCTTTTGGACAATCTTGTTCTCGGTATATAATTTCTCTCAACGTTCCTTGCACATATGACCAGTATTGTTGATGGTCACAGTAAAAGGAGTTGCTTTTTACATTCTTTTTGTACAATACAGATATGCATGTAGCATATGGACAGATCCAACTTCATCACTGGCACTAAAACTTCATGGCCAACAATTAGGAGAAATAGTTCTCTCTTTTTTTTTTTTAAATGTGTTTAGCGCAGGGTCTCACCATGTAGGTCGGACTCTGTGATCCTCCTGTTTTCAGCCTCCCGAGGGCTGGGAGTACAGGCGTGAGCCACCATACCCAGTCTGAGTGGAGGTCTCAGTGTACCTGGGGGCGGGGCTGGCAGGGCACACGGGGGATTGAACCCCTGCCACTGTGCTCTTCATAAGTTGGCACGTTAGTTCACTGAGCTCTCTCACTGGCCCTTGGAGAAATATTTCTAAAAACACTCTTTGGGAGGTGATAATGGAAGAAAAACTGGTATAAAGAAATTTATCCTTTTCCCCTTAATGTTACACAATAAACATTGAAATTATTTTTAAGCAAAGCCTGTTTTGTGCAGTACACATGGTAGTCATAGTGTTAAATTAAGTAAATGATAGGATGAGTTCATTTTTTAGGAGCATCCAGTGTAAGAAGTTTCCTCTAAGGTTTCTTTTTTTTTTTTTTTTTTTGTCTTTTTGATACAGGGTCTCGCTATGCAGTTGAGGCTGGCCTTGAGCTCACTTTTGTAGCCCAGGCTGGTCTCGAACTCTCACCAATCCTCCTGCCTAAGCCTCCCGAGTGCTGGGATTACAGGCGTGCATCACCACGCCCGGCTCCTCTAAGGTTTCAGTTGGGATGATACCTATAAATACAGGTTTTTAGTCAGGGTTTTGCTAGAGGAACAGATATAACACAAGATGTAGCAGTCCAAGAATCAGATCAGGAAATGTGCCCAGAGCGTCAAATTCTTTCATTCTTTGCTGGGACAAATACCAGACAAACAAGCTTAGGGGAAGAAAGGTTTTTTAGCTCACAGTTGCTGGAGGTTTCATAATTTAAAGCAGCGTCAATTACATAGCAAGACCTCGAGACTACGCCACTGTGTCCAGGATGAGTTCCTCCATACGTCTGAGAGACCTCCGCCTGGGTGAGGGGCCTCTGACCCCCGCGTGCTGTCAGTTTAACTGTGAAGCCTCTGGGCCCCGCCCCTCAAGCCCCACCCTGGTCCTATGGTCCCGCCCCTTGGGCCCCAAGCTTGCCAGCCCCATGATTTACAGGAGGCTTTGTGGGCACAGCTAGATGCAAACCATAACAGGTATAGATAATCCCAATACGTGATCTCATGTCTGATTTTTGTACCTTCTGATGCTATGAAAGCGGTGTATCTTCAATCTTTTGAATTTCCTTCTTACTCAGGGCACCAGAGTGTGCATAGGCACACAGTGCTCTGTCCTTGCTGGACAGAGGTGCCTAGCACCTGGCAGCCGCCAGAGAGCAGAGCAGTCACGCTGGGGTTGTGGGTGCCGCACCGAGCTCTTGAGCTTTGCTGTCAGTGGGTCAGGTACAGCAGGTGCCGGCTTTATATTTTTATAAAAGCTTTATGAAAATGTAATCACAGATACCCAATAAAATATCATTCCTTTGTGAAAAGGAAATTGTATAAATACCAGAAATTGAAGCATCATTAATTTAAGTTACAGCAAGAGTCCCTCTATAACACTTCTCTGTTATTGTTTGTGATCTCTAAAATGATACTCTTTGGCTTCATGTATACATTTTCCTTGCTCATATTCCTCTAGAGAATAATTTGTGTCTAGCCAGCCACCATTGTGCTGGCAAGATTCAAAAACTGGGTAAGACAAGAATTCCTCATTTTTAAGCAAATTTATTTCATGAAGTACTTAGAATCAATGTTAAAAATGAAAGAATTGTTATGACTATTAAAATCTAAATTATTGGGGGGGTAGCTCTGGGGCACAAGTGCCTGCCTGGCAACTACAAGGTCCTGAATTTGATTCCTGGTTCTGCAAAAAAATGAATAAATAAAAATAAAATCTAAATTATAGATATTGTAGATATATAGAACTAGACTACTCTTGAGTTAGACAAGAAAATATGTAACAGACTAAAATATAGTAATACCAAATAATATCTTATTGCATAAGCGATCAGATGTATTACACTATTATAACAACTAACGTTTTAACTCATAAAACACTTGGAGTATAACTTTCTTCACTTTCAGCACAATACCTAGAAAACAACACTGTGAGCGACAGGTACATACTGTCTTAAGATAAATAGTGGGAAAAGTGTGTTTTTAATTGTATTTTCTTTCTTGCTTTTTTCAGTTTGAAGACATTGGATTATTTATACTCAGCTTAACTTTTAATTTGTTCATTATGATTGAGCTCAAAACTCCTTAATTTAAATAATTAAAAAAATTCTTATTAAAATTTTACTTTTTTCATAATGAATTTGGAGCCAGGCATAGTGGCATACACCTGCAATCCCAGCACTTGGAGGCTATGGCCGGATAGCTTCACACTGCAGCCCAAACTGCTGCATAGTGAGTTCAAGGCCACCCTGAACCACATGGTCAGACCCTGTCTCCAAAATAAGAAAGAAAAATGAATTTGGAACCCACATAGCTTAAGTGAACATGGGACTCCAAGAAATCCACCCAAATATGAACGAATTTTTGGTTTTTTTTTTCAAATTTTATTATCTTGAAGCTGTTTCCACAGCAAGGCTTTCTTTTTCTCTGTATGAACATGAACATTATTAAAAAAAAAAAAAAAAAAAAAAAAAAAAAAAAAAAAAAAAAAAAAAAAAAAAAGGTGAAGGCTTTGGAACTGTTAAACAAAAAGAAACAGAAAGCACTGCAAAAGGTTTTATTATATAGTGTGTGTGTATATGTATATATATGTATATATATGTATATATACATATGCACACATATGTATATATATATATAATTTTGTTTTGTAGCTAAAATTTTTAAAGTGTATTATTTTAGTTTTACCAAGCTTGACAGAATCCAGCTTAGTTTGAAGTGAAATATTTAAAACTTGTGGATTTATGAACAAGAGAATTAGTAAATTTTGTTACTGTTGATGTTAAAATTCAGGTATTCAACTCTGTTTGACCGTTCAGACTCACAGTATTCATTTCAATCTATATATGCTTATTTCTGCTAACATTTGAATATTAAATACACAGCTACCTTGGCTCTTTTCTCATCGCCAAGTCCAAATGCTCACCACCCAAAGTAGGAACTGAAAGGTCTACTTGGATCCCAGTCTGCAGAGACTTCAGCCCGCAGTCGGCTGGCTCCATGGCAGGGTGGCATGACAGAGGGCAACCCTGAGGAGAAGTGGTGCATGGCAGGCAGGAGAGAGCAGGAGGCAGCGGCAGTTTGTCCCTTCGGGTTCCCATAGGGTAGGTGGCATTCCCACCTAGAACTGTGCGAAGCCAGTCAGTGGGTTACTCTGCAATCACACACCCTTATTCCCAGCCTCACAGTGTAGAGCTAGATGCCTATAACCCCTCCTCCCATGTCCGCGTGAGGCTTTGGGCTCATCTAGACATGAGCTGTAACAGTGTCTTACACTATATGAGATTAATTTTATAAGCCCAGTTCTCTATTTGAGTCACTGTGCTTTGCTAACCTACAAAGGCACATGATCAGGTTAGCCTAATCATAATTATCATACTCATGAGTTCAGATTGAAAGGGAATTAAAAACCAATAGAAATCAGCCTGGCTTGAAAGAAATATTTTAAAGATTTTAAATATAGTGCTAATATATTTGAATGATGAATACATAGATTTCACATCAACTATAATGTATGAGTGTTTTAAAATTTGGAAAGGAAAGTATCTAGAGCATTCAGCTTTGTTTATGAAATAAATGAAAAATAAATCCTCAGAGATACAAGCTTAGAATAAAAGTTTTTAGCATTGAAGAGATTTCAGTAAGATGTTCTAGAGTGCAACCTAGCATGCGCTTTGTAGTAATCTGCAGTTGTTATTGCGTGATCAGCGGCTTCAGACTCTTGTTAGGGTTGTGGCAATGCCCAGGCAGTGGGCTTATGTTTGGAACGGTCACTTTTCATAGATTGTGGCCTGGGACTCACAGCAGGAAATGTGTGCTCCACTGTAAGTGCCCACACATTCCTGTACACCTTTATGTACCCCTGCATACACCTCAGCAGGTGTCATCGTACCCCATTACACATAGCTCTGTAAATTAGCTTTCTCATAGCCGGCACATATCCGTGTGTGCATCCTCAGTCCTACACAGCACTCTTCGCGTACCTACCACACATCTTCACTGTACACACGCACTGAAACGAGGCTCACGTTTCTTCCCCTTACTGTATCATAGGTCCCATTTTATTTTCTACTTAACTTGAAATATACATATATACATGTATACATGTATATACACACATACACAAGATAGCTAAGATAACTGTACTGCTAATTTCCACTGATTTATTGAAAAAAATTAACACTTAATTTTTAAAATATTTTGGCCAGTTTTACTTGCTTGTACTTCTGGTAATTTGAACAGTACTTTAAAGATAACAATATACAACATAACTATTGTTGATTTCCTATCTTATTTTGAAATTCTATATAATTTTTAATGTTCTTATGTATGTTATTGTCTTTAAAAGAAAAAACTCTGAAACAAATATTCACAACTCAATAAAACTGTATTTTGTCATGATTAATGTGTACTGGCTCTTACAGTATATCATGACTGGTACATAATGGCAGGTAGTATATTTTTTGATAGATGTCTACATATATGAGTGCAGTCACACAATCATATATAATCTAGTATTTTATATACAATGCAGGTTTTTTTGTAATGTTTAAAGCTTCTGTAATATGGTCTTTTGTTGTTTAATTAGAAGAAACTACAAATGTATAAGTTTTTTCTAACCGTATAAACTGCAAGATTATAAATCTAAAAGAACTAACAATTCTAACAAAACGATTCACAGGGTTGTATTTAAAAGAAATTTACATAAAAAAGTTGAAATTTGTACCTTGTCTATGATAAACAGAAGGACTGTGTGGTCTTCAAAGGGTACACTACAGATGCTGATAGTACTTAAACTTGTTCCCAGCTACGTGTGGACATTGAGAAGTGTTAAATTCCTGGGCCACTTCTTAGATCAGTATTCTTGTGTGATAGCAAAACTCAGTGGTTTTCTGTGATGTTTGTTAGTCATGAGGTCGCTAATTTTATTTTATTTTATTTATTTATTTATTTTTTTGTCTTTTTGAGACAGGGTTTCACTGTGCAGTTCAGGCTAGCCTTGAGCTCACTTTTTGTAGCCCAGGCTGGTCTCGAACTCGCGCCGATCCTCCTGCCTCAGCCTCCCGAGTGCTGGGATTACAGGCGTGAGCCACCACGCCCGGCTAGGTTGCTAATTTTAATGTCTTCTTTAAAACTAAAATGATGTGAAGGATGTCTGTGGAGCCTGAATTGCAGTCAGGACAAGCCTAGGTGACAACATTGCTTAGAAACAGGGCCACCATGGGCCAATTCCCTTACCCTTTTTCCCCTTCAGGGATGGAATAGATTCTCCAAGGTTATTTGACAAAAGCAGCAATCATGTTATAGTGCTTATTTACTTATAATAATTAGTATTATGGAATAAATCTAGAAATGAGTTAATCAGAAAATTCTCTTAGATCTTGCCTCAAATATACCTATAGAACTGAAAAATCTATAATCCAAAAGAATTAATGAATAGCTGAAGAGCCAGAATAAATGATAAATCTGTTATAGTGTCACAAAATTCCCAAATGGTATATCCTTTCTAGAATTATGTTCATTGAGTTTATTGATGTTTGAAGAAAATTTAATTTTTTCATTGTTTTGTTATAAAGTAAGTTACTTAGAAATTTTCCTTGACTTATGAGATAGTCCAAGGGGATTTCTTGGGTTATTTTGTGGTACTGAGGATCAAACTGAGGACCCTGCCTTGCCAGGCAGGCACTTAACACTGCTGAGCTATATCCTCACCCTGATAGTCAAATTTTTAAGTTATTTTAAAAGCAATTTGATATGTAGTTCTCCAGCGATATATAGATTTTATTCTCTGAAGTTAGTTCCATGATTCATCAGTTGGGCATGCAAATTTACCTGATTATTAATATTTTTCTTTCACTTTTAAAACCTACTTTGAACTTGTTTTTGGTACCTATAAGTTTTTAATACTGTATAAGTTTGTTATTTGATATGGATGTTTTTATTCCTCTTTTATACTTCCTGTTCATTGCCATGTGTTCTGGCTTTTATCTAGATGTGCCCAGAAAGCTTTAGGCACTCACAGGAGGGACTTGGGGGAGGCAGTGGATCTTGGGTAAAACGCTGGCTCATGAGTGCATGGTGCTGGACCTGGCCACTGATGGCTTGGTGGCTGGCTGTGGCATTGGCAGGAGAAGCCTGTCTAGGATGTGTGTCTTCCCGCCCTCTTGCTGTTGTTGTGCTGCCCACTGCCATGTGGTGAGCCCTGCTGTGAGCAACTGGCTATGGACCGAAATCTGAAAACTCAGAGCTAAAATCGCCCTTTCCTCCTTTAACTAGTTGAGTGTGACTAAGGTACCACGTCTGCCAAGACTGAAAAATACTGCTTCACGAATCAGGAAAACCAACTAGCAGATTTCCCTTAAGAATTATTTACCTAGAAAAATTGTCCCATAACAATATCTAAATATAAAAAAATAGCAATATAAATAAATAAATAGCTTTATCGACTTACTTCTAGATCAAGATTTCTTAACATTATTTTTTGTTTACTTTGGTGGTGTGAGAGATTCTCTGTTAAAGTATGTTTTCTTGAGTTTCTTTCACTGTGTGTGCTGGACAAATATTAAATTTATTATTAGTGAATATCATGAACCAAAAACACATAGTGCTCAAAACACATAAAATTACAGATTTTCTTTCTTTTTTTTTTGGTAACCTTAACTGTCCTCAGATTTAAAGCCAGTAGAAATTCTTGATGCCCTTTACTGTTCTTACAGTGATATATATATATATATATATATAACAGTTATCCTGCACTTGATAATAGATCATTTTTTATCTGAATCTGTGTCTCTCTGTTTATACAGAATAAATATTTATGTTTTCTCATTTTTCTGAGTTGGAAGATATGGATAGAATAGGTTTAAAGCACCAACTATAATTTATTGTTTTTAAAGAAAGCCCTTATGCTGATACTATGTGGGAAAGAAAACAGTCTAAATCGCTTCAGCAGCAGGCTTATAAACTAGATAAGATCAACATTTTCCTTCCTAAAAATATAGCTTCCATACATTAAAGTAAAACAGAATGTTTTATTAGAAATGCTT
This sequence comes from Myocastor coypus, assembly GCA_004027025.1. NCBI lineage: Eukaryota > Metazoa > Chordata > Mammalia > Rodentia > Myocastoridae > Myocastor > Myocastor coypus. The sequence continues at coordinate 89,691 of PVJA010000897.1, read as the reverse complement.
GTGACACGTTTAACCTATCACTGCAGAGTTAGCTTTAAGAAGATCCTGGTGTATTTGGTAGGGAAAACTGTGATAAGAATTTGCTTTAATTACATATACACATCCAAGTGTTCGCGAACCTTAGTGTATAGTAATCTATACATGAACTCGTGCTGCACTAACAGACACCAGTTTTCTACTTTCAAGTTCTCAGTTACAGATCATTCTGCCAGATACGTAATGGTAACTACTTTCATGGTATAATGGCTAGTTGGTAACATCATAGAAGTTATCATTTCAGAAAAGGTAAAAAATTTTGTTCATATACAAATTGGAACCTTATAATTCAGGACTGCTTCAAATTGTGGTACGTAAGTATTTATAGAGGTTAAGAACAAGCCAAGTACTGCTTAAGCGACATTTCGTTAAGATTAAGAATGTCACAAAAATTCCCCTTGCTTTGAGACTCTGGATTTACGTTTCTTGAATTTAGCTTCGTACTGCTTTTTTTTCAACAATGAGAACAAAATTTTATTAAATTCTCATTAGTGTAGTAAATTGTGCCCTTAAATAATTTTTATGGATGATATGCTGTAGTAGTTTGTAACTAAAGCATGTGTTTTATTTAATGTAAGAGATTTCTTTTTTTTTTTTGTCTTTTTTGAGATAGGGTCTCGCTATGCAGTTCAGGCTGGCCTTGGGCACACTTTTGTAGCCCAGGCTAGTCTAGAACTCACAATGATCCTCCTGCCTCAGCCTCCCAAGTGCTGGGATTATAGGCATGTACCACCATGCCTGGCTTTTTGTCTTTTTTTTTTTTTTTTTTTTAAAG
>PVJA010000897.1:75216-88780 GCA_004027025.1 Myocastor coypus | reverse complement strand
GGAAAGTGGGGTCCTAAGATGCAGTGGTGTGGAAAGAGCCATGTGTCCGTTGGCTAATGTTACCCGAGAAGCAAGGCATCATGGGGCTTGCTACCAATGTGCGTGTCCCCCTTCTGCTCCCTCACTGTCACCTTCGTCTCACCTTCCCCTGTGTGCAGTGGGCTGTCAGGTGTGGAAGAGCCTTGCTGGCTGGGCCCTGGCGCTTAGCCTTCCAGAGCCCACAGCTGAGAAACACGTTGCGTTTCTTGATGAATTACCCACTCTGCTGTTCTCTTTCTGCAATTCAAACAAAACGTTACAATTCGTATACCAAGCTGTTGGGTTTTTTTGTTCCTAGCTTCTCTTCTGAATTTTATTTAACAAAGATTTTCTGTACCTCTTAGGCATAACAGCCAATGATAGTGACAAGGAATATTATAGTAACTTTGTCAGTACATACCCCTGACCACTTCATGTCTGTCAGTTATCGGTGGGCATGAAAGCTATGGGAGAAGAACCCAGGATATAGTTGTAGTAATTACTAACCTGTGTCTCTATCTCTGTTTGTCTGTCTTTTCCAAAGTGCAACTATGGCATCCTGCTCCTATAAACAGACTTAAAATACACAAGTCTCCAAAAATGTTGCTTATTCAATTACTTCATTGCAGGTAGCAAAAACTTAGCAGTTGCAAATTATTTTTATGGCAGTATAAGTTGACTGTTTGTTTGTTTTAATTTGTGGAAAATGTTTCCAGTTTCAGCATTATTGTTGCCTAAAGCCATTAACACAGTTTTGGGCCAATTTCATAAGAATAATTTATAATACTGTATTTTATTTCATCAGACTGTTTAAACAACTGCTTTTTGTTTAAAGTACATAACTATCACAACGAAATATATAAAAGAATGTGAAAAGTAACTGTCATTGTTTGTATAGGGAATATTACTATAATCCTACTTAATTAAAATAGTAAATTAACATAGAACACTAAGCCTGGTTGTATGTATTAGATATTACCACATTTTAAACTTGTTAGATTAGTTTTAGAAAGTAGACTGAGGAAACTACATAGATGTTTCTTATATTGAAATTAATTTTTTTAAAAGAGCAGTGGCAGATAAACTTCTGAATGTGTCGAGCTTAGGTTTTCAATCATACACTGTTATTAGATCACATTTTTAAATGTTCTATTAGAAAATCTAGGTTTAATACAGTTTGTTTTACAACATGTTTTCTATAGCTTTCCAATAAACATATGAAAAACCATACAAGAAGCCGGGTGTGGTGGTTCACGCCTGTAATCCCAGCACTCGGGAGGCTGAGGCAGGAGGATCGGTGCGAGTTCGAGACCAGCCTGGGCTACAAAAGTGAGCTCAAGGCCAGCCTCAACTGCATAGTGAGACCCTGTCTCAAAAAGACAAAAAAGAAAAATCATACAAGAGAATATTTATGTATACATAAAATTTAAAAATTTTATTATGATCTAAGAGTTTAGTTTTGAAACTGTCATTGTAAGACTGCCTGATAGAAATTGTCTTTGTTCCTCCTAGAGGCACCTCTTCAGTTGTTTAATAATTCTCTTGACAAACATTTTTTCGTGTTTCTTATTCCTTGAGACTCTAGACTTGTCCCTGTGCCTCCGCTTTCTGTTGCTCTAGCTGTGTGACTACTGCAGTATTTCAGGGCAGTGATCTGTATTCAAGTCTGCCCTTTGCTCATCTCTTTTTTATTTTTCTTCCAAATATGTTTGTAAGAAATTACAGTGAATGGAAATAGTTTTTGAAACAGTAAGTTGAAGGTGGGGAAAGAATTTGGATTTTTCTATTTATCCATGATTGCAGATACTCATCATTGTTGAAGCACATTATTTTCAAAAGCTTTCATAGAACTGATGTGTGTAAGTTTTTCTTTTCAGTGTTCGTACAGAGCAGAACATACATTCAGTTCTCTATGGGATTTTCCACATAACTGAGACTCTTAAACCTAAAATTAGATTCTGAAAGATGTTCTGTTAACAGTACGTGCAGTTAGCTTACTTGTTATACAGATCATTGATACAGTTCTTTGTGTGTGTGTGTGTGTGTGTGTGTGTGTGTGTGTGTGTGTGTGTGTGTGTTATTCAACCTGCAAGATCAGAATAGAAAAGAAATCACTTGTTGTTTGGGGCAGAAAGTATATTTCTGTACTGAAGAAAAATTTGAGTACATGTGGGGCATGTAAAACATGACACTGTCAAAGAGTTCAGAGGTAGTATTGTCAGCAGCTCAAGAATATTGGAGTGATTTTATTATGATGTGTTGGTTCTTTTGGATCAAAGATGGTTGTTGTATTTCTAGTTGTTGCAGTCATGTTCCTGAAATAAAAGAAAGGTGAACTGTAATGTAGCAGCTCCCACTCTGTCTTTCAACTGTTTGAGCCTGGCTTGTGTTCCTAGTGCTCCACTGTAATGGCTCTTCTTCATATCACATAATTGTTCTTTAAAAGTCAGTATTTAGGCCTCTGTCTGAATCATACTTGACCTCAGCATCATTTGACAGCATTGGGCATTTCCTCTGCCTTCTCCTGGTATCTCTCACTTCTGTGCTGTCAGACCCTTCTTACTTATGACTCTGGATGGTTGCTTATAGTCTCACACTATCTATGTGTAAGGGACTTTCTGACTTGTAAACTGTGAACTCTTCCCCTAAAGTTAAATTCATACATTCAGATATTTCTTCACATCTCTAGTGATAGCTACATATCAGCTTGAACTTAACTGCCAAAGGAAAATTCCTGGTATCCTCATAATTTTCTTCTGTGTTTGCCTACTCATTTCCCCCTTTTGTGCTGGACTCAGAAGCTGGAAGAACCAGTGTTGATTAGTGTCTGCTTGTTCCTCACATTGGTCTGTATGTCTGCCCTAACTCCAAGGAGTGTCATACTTCATTCACCGCTACTACTTTTAGAGTACTTCACGTTGCCGTCATTTTTTATCTATTCCAACAGCCTGCTTCCTTTTTCCATACTTCGTATTGCTACCTGACATCTCCCCTTCTTTCTCTATACTTCAGCCACATTAAGTTTAAAATTCAGAACCGAACCATATTACTTAAATTCTTAAACCCTCCATTGACTTCGCGCCATGAACTAAATGACTAGTGTTGTCATGTGCCATAATACTTAACATCTTACTTGATGCCCTTGTTCTGACCTTCTCGGCCTGTGTTTGTGCCCAGCTCATTCCTTAAGGCTGTACACCTTGCCCTCATGCCTGAACAGTCTCATTACACATTGTTTTATAAATCACAAATGGCACTTTCCCATCACTTAGATCTCAGACCATGCTCCTTCTTATCGATGGGCTTTCTGATTGTCCTGCCTAGGAAGGATGTGTATGCCAGCTTTCGAACTGATAAGAATATGTCTGTTATCATAATCTCTATAGAACTTTCCAGAATTGAGCAAATCAAGTATTTATATGCTGCCACACTATTTCTTCACCCTGTTTGCCTGTTTGATAATTGAAATTATCAATTAATAGTTTATTTCTTCCTATTGGATTTTAAGGTTACTGAAGACAAAGACATTGTTGCTCACTACTATTTCTCCAGTCTGTTACATAATAGATGCACCTGTACATTAATAAACAAATAGAAAATACCCAGTTCATGTTATAGTCATCCTTAAAATATATGATTTGTAGTTACTATTTGTATAGGAATAGTAAAATTGTAGTCTAGAATAGAAAACAAGGAAACAATTATGGTGTGAAGAAGTCACTTTTTCCAATCTTATGCATTGGAGTTCAACTCGGGACCACAATTTCTGGCAGGGATGTTAACTAATGCTGTTTGAATACTGTGTAAGACATTATCCGAGTGTAATCTGCGTACTCATTCTTTACTTGTGTTTGAACCAGAGTCCTTTTATGAGGTTAGATTTCTCTTTCTTTGTTCCTGTTTTTCTGTTAAAGATCCTGAGTTGAGCAGTGAGATGCCTTTGCCCAGGCCTGACCACTAGACATGCTCACACAGGACCCACAGGTTTCTCTGACTTCCAAGACAGCGAGTGCATTTTTCTTTTTTTTTTTTTCTTTTTTTTCTTTGCCATTTTGAGAAGGGTCTCCCTATGCAGTTCAGGCTGGCCTTGAGCTCACTTTTGTAGCCCAGGCTGGTCTCAAACTTGCACCGATCCTCCTGGCTCAGCCTCCCAAGTGCTGGGATTACAGGCGTGAGCCACCACACCTGGCAAGTGCATTTTTCTACTGTACTCTTGTACATGTTTTGGATAAAAAACCACTGCTTTTCAGTATAATATCATTTCAGTTATAGTATAGACACACATACACAAACTTTTTAATACAAATTCACACTGTATTTGTCACCATTTGATTTAAAATAATACCAATTCATTATGGCCAGTCTTGGCTCACACTGACAGATGGTTCCAGACTGTAATTTAGGAAACATGAGCTCCAAGTCTGGCTGCACCTTAATTAGTTGCGGAGCTGGGAAATCAGTTGTCATCTGGAAATGGCTTTACTACATAGAGAGCAAAATGAGTGGAGCAAATGACCTTTAGGTAAGACGCGTTCTAGTTCTAAAACTTTATGGCTCTCAGAAGGGCAATTTAGAAGAGAAATCTGTTGTAACTTTTTATCATTTGTGAAATATTTAATGTGTCAATTTACTCTCTTCAGCAGAAATACATGCCATGTTAGTATTCTTGCTTTAGTCAGTCTTAAAATTGAGACATAATTAAAAGAATATTGGTGAACAATTTAAAAGTTGTTTTGAATAAGCTATAGTTTCATTATCTACCATTGAAGTTTTTCATGTTACCAGCAGCATTTCTCATTGAATTATCTTACTGTTTGTAATGGTGTATCAATTATTATTTTAAAATTTCCAAGAACACAACAAATAGGAATGGGCTTATGTCTTCTGTGATTTTTATGCTTCATATATGTGTAGTTGTGTTGAGTATCTCTGAAGATTAAATAACAATGTTATTGTCACCTTTAGCTAGAATGTTTCTTTGTGTTATGTCAGCTTTTGAACTGATAAGAATAAGTCTGTTACCATGTTCTCTATAGAACTTTACAGAAATCAGCACATTAAATATTTATTATGCTGCATGTGGTATGTATGAAATATGTAATACAAATTAATTATGAGGTAGAACCCTGTGTACTGGCTCCAGACTGCCTGTGTTCACATTCTAGTCACAAATGCTTATCATTGCTCAATTCTGTTCCTGGCTTTAGTTTGTGTTTTGAAACTCAGTATATCAACAAAGACATTTCAGACAATACTGAAAGTTTTAAAATGTACAAACTTTCAAATACAGTTTATTTTCTACTCTAAAGGAAAATTATAGCAAAAGAGTTCTGTTCTTTTTGTGTACTTTTGATCTGTGATAAAAGGTGCATCAGTAATTTTTGAAATAAGAAAAATAAAATGTTCATTTAATCTTAATGCAGTGGTATTATGATGAAAAATTACACTGTCTAAAAGTTTAACATACTTTTAATTAAACAGTACTGATACCATATAATGTTACTCTGAAATCATTAACTTCCATGTAATTTCTTTCAATGTTAAATATATAATTTTTTATTAGCTATATCTTTGCATCTTGGTTTTATATTCAATTTAATAGTATTCTAAAATTTTCTTTTAGTATTCTTGAGTTTGACTTCTGCACATTCCCAAGAGCCCCAAGACCTGCACAGACGTGGCTCTAGTAGATGAGAAATTCTGATTATAATAGAAGATAGTTTTTCTTCTTTAGGTGTAAACTTTGTCAGTAGTTGTCAGAGTTGAAAAGCCGTGGACTGTGACAGTAAATCCTTTCTAAGAGCATATTTTAGGGCTGTCAAGACAGGATAATGACAGTGTTATGCTGCTCAGAAGCTAGTAGTTGTCACATTTTTCTAATACACCTTTTATCCTCTCTTATTTTTGTATCATCATGAGATTAAGAAAATATACCATAACACAGTCTAAATATTGTCAGGATTTGGTAGCTTCCCCACCTTATTTTCAGTTATTTGAGTTAGCTAAGATGCAAAAAATTAAATGGAAAATTGTACTAATAATGCGTATGTTAAATGCACAGTGGTGCATGCATTAGATGAAATCTTTCAGTGTCCCATCCTGCTCCTGCGATCGTCCCTCACCCAGTATACCAACACAGTGCATGCTCTTTGTTTGTTTTTTTAAGTTTATTAATTTTAATATTAGGACAGCCACAGTAATTAATACAATTCATATTGTTGTCTTCATAGTTGTTCAGAATATAAGATGTAGACATGAGAACTTTTCTGAACACTATTAGTATAAATACTTCCTCTCATTGAAGTAAGAGAAAATAGTTATATATATAGTCTGGTAGTAGTGGGTTATTGGCAGAACTGGCAATGTCAGAAGCTGTTGACTGAAGCCTTTTTATAGCTCAGCATATTAATATGACTACTGGTTATACCTCGTGGTTAGACATTTCTGCTGGATGGTGAAGACCAAGTTAAAGCCAGACTTATATAACAACAACAACAAAAAAAAAAATGTAACTTTTGTATCTGACAAGATCAGTCAAATCTCAGGATTCATCCTGGAACCATGTACAGCAGTTTGTAGATTTTGTCAGTGTCAGCTGTCTGGATGACTCACAGCTATTGCTTGACCAGTTTGCTCTCTGTGAAAGCCTGAGAGAATGTTTTCTCTCTAGGTGACTCTCCTTAGGCACACTATGCATCATCAGTCTCCTCTGCGGTCTCATAACCTTGAACAGAAAATTTGGACACCACTGAGTTACAGGATGTTATAGTACAGGTTCTAGTGCATGCTTTTTGGCCATTAGCTGATCAATAAGCTCTCTGGGCTGTCAAATCTGTTGTTACAGTCTAATATTGCTTGTCTTCTGTGACTGTTAGACCGCAGTCTAACACTGTGAGTAGCACCTCTGTTATTCACCTCTTAGGTTACTGTCACTTCACTAACGTTACAGACAGGGGATCAGAGTATAATAAGGTTTTCTTTCTTTCTTTTTTTTTTTTTTTTTTGTCTTTTTGAGACAGGGTCTCGCTATACAGTTCAGGCTGGCCTTAAACTCACTTTTGTAGCCCAGGCTGATCTCAAACTCACATTGATCCTCCTGCCTCAGCCTCCCAAATGCTGGGATTACAGGCATGCACCACCTCACCCAGCTTAATAAGATATTTTTGAGAGCAAAAAAGACAACACAATTTTTTTTTTTTTTTTTGCAGAATTTTATTTTCATGTTGTTATTTATATTGTCAACCTTAGTGCACCTGCTTCATAAATTAAATTTTATTATAGGTACATATGTATAGGAAAAAATCATATTAAATTTGGGTTCTGGATGATCTGTGATTTTAGGCATCCACTGGGGTCCTTGAGTGTGATCTATGAAGATAACAAGGATAATTACTGCAGTTGGTCAGATTTTCATCACAGTGTCAGACGTTTCAGCCCTTGGTCAGCTGGCTCCATTGCTTCTAGGCCTGGAGTCAGTCAGGGTGATTGTGATGGAGGCATTCGGAAAGAGGAAGGTGTTCAGTGAGGGGCAGATCAGAGAGAAGGAGATGAAGCGGAGAAGGAAGATGACTCAGTGCCCAGAATCTGGCCTCCCCAGTCCTTCTCACCAGCTCTCCCTGCTTCTGCTCTCATTGCTTGTCAGTGGTGGGATCAGATTGTGATTCTAGCAGTGGACTAACCCACTGATAGTTAGAGTACTTAGGATCCAGTTGTTACAAAAGTCCAGCAGCTGACAGTTGAGGCTCAACAGAAGAGCCAGGGGGTGTGGAGGGGGAATTTAGGCCATAATAGTAGTTGATACGTTTTTCAAAGTTTTCATAAATAGTCTTCCAAATCTGAATTAGGTTGTATTTAAGATTGCTTTTTGATCAGTTCTTCCAAACTGGTAATTTATTCAGTATTCATTTTGTGAAAACTGAGTTATTTTGAAAATGTAGGTAAAGCTTTTCAAATTTACTGACCATAGGAATTTAGTTCTTTGCATGATACATTGAAAGGAAAATATTCTTTGGAGTCAGCTGAATTTGAGCCCCAGCTCCTCTAATTATGTATGTATGAGCAAAGGCAGTATTTTTTTGTTTTGTTTTGTTTTGTTGCAGAATCGGGGTTCGAACTCGAGACCTTGCACTTGCAAGGCAGGCATATGTGCCACAGAGCTATCTCCCCAGCCCCTGAGCAAAGGTAGTTTTTAATTTCATCTATTCCTAATTTCCTCATGAGGAAATGCAGATGATACTTATCTTTCTGTTTTGTGAGAATTGCAAATGCTGCATTGAATACTCAGTATTTAATAAGCATTTTAACAAGTCAAAACCATTTGATCCATGTACTTCTATATTGAAAAGTATTTGTTCAAATATTCAGAAATGGTCACTGCGAGCTTAAAAGAGTGCACTGATTACTGAGGACAGTAAGGTAGTGAGCAGGACCGGGGCGTCTGCTGCACTAGACCTTGTACTTGAGCAAAAGTGAATGTGCAGCATGTAAATGCTTAGGTGTGGCTGCTTCACTGTGAGCAATGTCATGGGGCGCAGTCTCTTAGAAAGGTGACAGAAGGGTTGGTCCTGTGCATAAAGTCAAGGAACTCCTTTAGGGACATCTTCAGATGAGACTAGTAAAGGGCAGCAGAGTTGTAAAGATATCATTAGAGACAAGAAAAACAATAAACAGCGCTTTTATGGTTGACAGCAATTAACTGTATGTTTCAAATAACATACAGAAAAGCTTTTGAGTGTTCCTAACATGAAGGATAAAAATTTTAGGTGGTGGATATATCAGTTATTCTGACCTAGAAGTATTTTGTTGTACCCCATAAACATATACAATTACAGTGTGTCAATTCAGTGTTTAAAAACATTCATAGAGAAAATTGAACTATAGGTCTTTTCTAAAATCTGAAGCACAAGTTTCATGAGTTAAAGAAGAAATTTAAGATGCCAGTGATTTACTAATAAGGATTTCTTTTTAACAGCAAATTCAACTTATGTTTCATGTTGTGTTTGTAAAGAGCTGAGACAGGTGGTTACCGAGACTTTCCCTTTGTCTTTTGATGTCACTGATATGCCATTACTAGTGGTGGTGGTGAGTTTTGATGGTTCTGGAGAGTAAAGCGAGAACCTTTTAACTTTTGACACAGTTTCACTCAGTCACTAAGGTTGCAGTCAGGTTTAAACTTATAACTATCCTTAAGTTTCCAGAGCTATATTGAATTTTTTTTTTTTTTTTTAAGAAAACAGGCTACAAATAAATAAAACAAAATTCACAAACCCTCTGATATTTTCAATTGCTGAGTTTATGTAATATTTGCTAGTTTCTTTCACAGGCTCCATTCAGAAGAAAATATTTAATATATTCTTTTAAAAATATTTACATACATAAGTTATTCTTGGACCAATTCAGTTTACTCAAAGAAATAGTCTATAAATGAAATACAAAAACTTCTACTTATATTATAATCTCCTAAGGGAAAAGCTTGAATCCTTACAGGACAGACTTCCTTTATTTAACACAATGACCATTTGGCTTCCTCCAGGAGCTCAGCCTCTTAGAGCAGAACCAAAATCCTTAGATCCCAAACACAGAGTGTAGAAGTTACAGCCTCTGTGCACCTGTGGCCGGTACACATTTGAAATGTGGCGAGTCTGGACTGGGATTGGGATGGCTGTAAGTGTAGAGAGCTAGTTTTCATTACATCGCCATCCCAATCTCACATTCACTATCATAGTATGAAGTCAGCCTGACACACACACAGGGGATTCTGAGACAATTACAGTAGCTAAGAGGAAAGGATTTGTTTAATTTGGCAAGTTGACTCCAAAAGCTTCTCCTAAAGCAGAAAAGAGGTAAGCAGGAAAAATGAAGATGGACAAAAAGAGATAAAGTCAAACTGGTGCCATAAACCTAAGGGAAGAAAAGCTTCAAGAGGGAAGTGGTTAATGATGTTCAACATATATAGAAATTGTATTGAAATAGAGGTAGAGTCCACTAATTTAATAATTAAGATATCATAGTTTATGTTAACAAGAGCAGTTTCAGTGAAGCTAAGGAGATAGTGTTCAGAGAAAGAGAATGAGACTTAAAGTAGTCTTTCAAGAATTTTGAATGTGGCATTAGTGGAAAGAAGGCTAATGCCACAGGAGAAAAATGGTAGAGGAAGATTCCAAAAGAAGTTGGAGTGCCACTGGGCATGGTGATGCACATTTCTGATCCCAGAACTCAGGAGGCTGACGCAGGAAGATCATGGTGAGTTTAAGGCCAGCTGGTTACAGAGTGAGTTCAAAGCTAGCCTGAACCGCACAGTGAGACCCTTGTCAAAAAAACAAACAAATAAAAATTTGCAATGGATAAATGGTAAGTACTAGTGGAGGAATTAGTCTTCCACTGAGACCCCTCTCTTAGTGGAGAGGAAGAAAAGACCTCTCTTACAAAGAATTTAGAAACTGTCTTTGTAAGCATAAGCCTCTGAGAAAAGAGTGAATAACCATGAAAATGTGTGTGGACAGGTAATAGAGTTTGGAAAGTTAAATAGAATATTTATACATTTTATGTATCAAAGCAGCTTCACACATAGTTGAGTCTGTTACCATTAAAAATCGGCTAAAGAGATCAAATGACTTGCCCAAGGTCCTCAACATGGTCAGCAGCAGGAGTGCTTCTTTTGTTTTCTTATCCTGTTTAATTTCTTAAAGCTTTTTTTTTTTTTTGTCTTTTTGAGACAGGGTCTCGCTATGCAGTTGAGGCTGGCCTTGAGCTCACTTTTGTAGCCCAGGCTGGTCTCGAACTCTCACCAATCCTCCTGCCTAAGCCTCCCAAGTGCTGGGATTACAGACATGCGCCACCACACCCAGCTAAACTTTTTTTCATTTTAATGACAAAAAATGATAAAATAGCAATGAAACAGTTTCAAAGCAAGTTAGTAGGTTGGTTACAATAATTAATACATGTATATTGTTGACTTCATAGTAGTTATTCAGCAGACAAGATGCAGACCTGATAGCTTATCCAAACAATATTAGTACAAACTTCTATTCTCAATGAACTAAGACAAACTAGCTGTATATCTATTGTAGGTCCCTTGTGTATACATATGTTTTTTCTTTTTAAAGTTTCTAATGCTAGGAGGAAATATCATACCATGTCTTATCAGTAGATTGTAAGTCAAAGATACAGTATAAATCATAAAACAAAAAGTATAAACAATATTCAGAAAATTGATTAATCATTAACTAAAATTAAATATTTCAAAACATTCTAAAATTCAAATCAAACTGTGAGTTCAGCTTAAGAGGCCAGAATGTTGTGTATCATATGTACAAATTTGTAATCAATTCAGAGTACTAGCATAGTGTTTGAATAGGTTAATATATACAAAGATATCAACTAAAAAGTTTCCATGGTCATAAAGAATTATTAAAAATAGAAATAACATAAATACTGGAATGGCAAATATATGACCAGAACTTCTAACAGTTTGGGGACAGGCTATCGCACAAAGTTCTAGTATGTCTTAGATGTAGATTGTGTCCATGATGCTTACTGGTGGCCAGGTATCATTTGTGGGACTGAGCTACTTCTATTTCTTTGATATCCACCCTGTAGAACCAGACAGAATCCTGAACCATAGGGTGCAGGAGAAATCCATTTGTAGAGTATGCTGATAGACATATTCTGCCACTGTGTACAAAAGAATAATTGAAAGACTGCTTTTATGTACCTCTTTTTCTTCTGTGTTTATTTATTTGCCCTATTTTGTGGGTTCCTTCCATTCTCCTTCATGGAGTTGTGGTTATTTTGATCCTTCTCTAGAATATCTTTTAGTAAACTAGGCAGGGTTGGCTTTGTCATCATGAAATTCTTTAGCTGTTCTTTGTCCTATAAGTATTTCACTTCTCCATTGAACTTCAGAGTTTTGCAGGGTGTATCAGTCTGGGCTGGAATTTGTTTTCTTGCAAGACTTGAAGTACTTTGCTCCATGTTCTTCTTGACTTGATGGTTTGTAAAGAGAAATCTGCCATTATTCTAATGTGTTTTCCTTTAAATGTGATCTGTTTCTTTTCTGTAGCAGCTTTTAGTATACTGTTCCGGTGCTGAATTTCTGGGATCTTGATTATTGTATGTCTGGGTGTGGTTTTAATTAAGTTGATGCTATTTGGAAATCTATATGCTTCTGTTCCCTGAATGTCAGATTGTTTCCCCATATTTGGGGAGTGTTCTCCTATTACTTCTTCCCATATTCCTTTTATATCATTTGTATTGACTCTTTCTCATTGATGCCTATTAGTCTTACATTGACCATCTTTGCACCATCTTGCAGATGTTGAATTATTTTTTCTTACATCCTAGTTTTTTTTTTTTTTTTTAAAGAGATCTTTCACTAGCTGCAGTGGTGTCTTTAAATTCTGAAACTCTGTTTTCACTTTGATTGAAATGTTTTTGCCAGCTTGTAAATGAGGTTTTAAGTTCCTGTATAGCACTTTGAATATGCTTCATATATTCTATCACTTTACCATATTGCTCATTCAAGGATTCCATCATTTTTCTATTCTCTATTTTTTTCAGTGTCTTCTTTAGAAGCACTTAATACTTCTTTTATTATTGTTATTGTTTTTGTTTTTTTTTTTTGTTTTTTTTTTTGCTTCAGAAATTATTTCTGATCTGATTTCCTCCATGCCTTTCTGCAGTTATTTCAGAGATTTCAGGTGTGTCATTTCCCATTTCTTCTATGCTGTTGTCTCCTGCATTTTTTGTAGGTGGGCTTGGTGCCTGAAAGCATGTTTTGCTCCTTCTCTTTGTCATTTTGTATATCCCTGCCTTCTGACCTTTGATGTAGAGCTTGGTAGAGTTCTTACCTGAACACCAGATCTGGATCTACCAAGTTCAAACTTGTCTAGGTGGCTGTGGCTTGGGTCTGGCTGCCACACGCACCCTTGGAGATGAACCTGCTGTGACCTGCAGGTATGATCTTCTGCTCCTGGATCCCCTGGGTGGGTCTTGTCTCTGGTCTCTCTGCAGAGAGTTCTGTGGCAGTTTTCCACACTGGGCCTGTCTGATGGATGAAGTTGCACTCACATGCTGGGCCTTGTTGCTGGGTTGAATGAGTTTTTGGCAGGCCTGGGGCAGTCCCACTCATATGCCGGGTCTGGTTGCTGGGTCAAATGAGTTTCTGGGGGGCCCAGGGCAGTATCGCACACAAGCCAGGCCTGCTTACTGGGTCGTTGAGTTTCTGGTGCGCCAATATAGTGATACTTTTGACACTCTTTATGAAGTGCCACTATTAGACAGTTTTGTAGAATTTTCTAAAATAATATTTTTAATTTTACTTGAAGCAAAATCTAGTTTTTTAAATCCATAAAGATTAATGTGGCATAAGAGTTACGTTATAGACATCTAATGAGCTGTTAACTTTTAATAAAACAATGAAGATTAATTTATTCACTCTAGGGAATATAATGTTCATTTTGGAATAAGGATATGTGAGATAATTTAATCTATTCACTTAAATATAAAATTTTAAAAATTAACTGTTGAGGGGCTGGGGAGATAGCTC
>PVJA010000897.1:0-75116 GCA_004027025.1 Myocastor coypus | reverse complement strand
CTATGCCAGTCTCAATTGCCCTCTCAGTGTGCCCCAGGGGCAGGGCCAGCTGGGCGAGCTCCAGGGATTGAACCCCCAGCTCCTGAGCCTGCTTGCAGGTGCTTTAATCCACTGAGCTATTTGGCCGGCCTGCTACTTTATATTTTAATGCAAATTATAATTTTAAATCTTATAACTGTGATTCATGAAATTAAGCTACTATGTAAATCTTTTCATTAGGGTTTTTTTCTTAATCTTTCACTTTTAATATAAAGTAAAAAAAAAAAAAGATTGTTACCACTTACAGGAATTGTCTTTGTTGAACAATGATCTGTGCTGGAATCAGTGTGTGTAGAACATGAGGCCAAAGCAAATATAAAATTGTATTTAAATATTTTCTCTTTTTTTGTGGTATTGATTAAAATGCCCCAAAATGATTTTTTTCTAATGGTAGTATAGACATTAGTTTTGGTTGTCATTCAAAGGGGAGGAACAGGGACAGCGAAAGGAGAAAGGATGGGAAAAGAAGTAACGTATGTGATCACAGGACAGCTTGGGCAATTGTACTGCTGACTTCTGCTGGTCTATTGAAAGGGGCAGTGAAAGCTTTTTTTTGTTTGCTCGTTATTATGTGTGTGTATGTGCGACCAATCTTGCATGCTTCTGTCTGATAATCTGAACAACTAATTTGAACACAACATAATGTAATATAACAATGATTGTTGAATTCCTATCATCTTGTTTAGTGAAATTCCATATAATTTCTAATGTTTTGTTTTAACTTTTTCATTCGCCTTTTTTTTTTAAAGCAGGTACGTTTAGAAGCAGCTACTGTCCTGTTTTGTTTTTAATTTGTGTATTTGGTACAGGGTCTCACTGTGGGGATGGTGCTCGTAGTGATCCTGCTTGCAGCCTCCCCGTGCTGAGATCACAGGCCTGTGCCGCCATGTCTGGACTCAGTCGCTGGATCAGCGCACCGAGCGGCAGGGCCAGCATGGCCTGAGGTACTGGGAATTGAACCGCAGTCCTTGGGCTATCCTAAGCAGTCCCTTAACCCCCTGAGCTACCTTGCCAGCCCCATTCCTGCAATTTTTGCATATTCTGAGGGAGAGCAGAAGGGCTTTATTTTTATTTATTTATTTATTTATTTATTTAGTCTTTTTGAGACAGGGTCTCCCTATGCAGTTCAGGCTGGCCTTGAGCTCACTTTTGTAGCCCAGGCTGGTCTCGAACTTGCACTGATCCTCCTGCCTCAGCCTTCCGAGTGCTGTGATTACAGACGTGTGCCACCACACCCGGCTCAGAAGGGCTTTAAATATGAGTACATTGGGGATTTTTGAAATGTTACACTTAGTTAATAGAAAATAATTTGTATAAAAATGTCGTAAAGGACTTGAGTATCGTATTACATGGTGCTAGACACTTTTTTTATGTATTTGGCATGGGGCCTATAGGATCTCACTGCACAGATGAGACTCCTAGTGATTCTCATGTTTTCAGCCTCCTGCCTGCTGGGATTGCAGGTGTGGCACCAAGCCCAGTCTCGGTGGCCATCTCAACACACACCCTGCAGGCGGGGCCAGCATGGCAAGCCAGAGTAGAACTCTGGCAGCCGTGCCCTGCAGGCGCTTTAGTTCACTGAGTGGACATATGCTGCTCTCATTTCAAAATACACTTATCTAAGCCCACTGACAGAATTAGAGTTTTTTCTTTATTTTTCATATTGTAAGAAGAAAAGCAAACTTATTGATCTGGTCTGAATTGTGAATTGAAGACAAGTAATAGTAGAACAACAACAAAAAAGTTATTTACATATTTTTATACATGAAATTAAAATAGTCCCATTCTCATCTGATTTGCTATTAAAATAAAGGACTTAACCTTTAATATTAATAAAGGACGTTTCCTTTGACTTTTGATCTTGGAATTACTAAGGTAAAAATTTACAAGATAGTTCCATTTTACTTTCAGGACATTTATATGAGCTGTGTTTATTAAGTGTGCCCCAAGTTATTTAATTTTATAATATAGCCCTAGAATTTTTAATTAAATATGCAAATTCTGTTACAAGAAAAAATTCATATGCATTTTACAGTAAATTTAATTAAGCATTTCTTGTAAGTTCATTTCAGTATCTATCATGGCCCACTAAAGTTGGAATTCAGTTGTAAAATGGTAGATTAATTACCTTTGTATTAAATGAAATAAGAGTCTCAAATATGCAAAGTCAGGAAATTTAATTGTGGTCTTCAATTGCTTATTCAATGTATTAGAAAACCGAATGCAGAAGAACAGGGAGAAGGACCAAAGGTTGTTAAATGTAGCACAGCACACATATTTTGCACTTTACTTAATGATCCAAGTGTTTATTACTATGAAGTCAATGCACCATTTAAAGAATTATGGTAGAACCGTAAAACATTAAAAACTCTAATTAATTTTAGTCTGAAGCATGCAGCATGCTCATTTTCCCTAAAACATTTTCATTATCATCAGTATTTTTCCACTTATTGAGCTAAATTTTTTTCTTGTGCAGCACTAGCATATTTTTTATGTTAAAGCACAGCTTCACACATTGTTGATACATCTGATGTTTTAAATGAATAGAAGAAAGTAGTTCTTGATTACAGACTGAAAGAATTGGTTTTCTGCACTGGTTTATAGCTCCCAACATTTAGAACAGATTATGTCTTATTTTAAAATGCAGCTCCACATACTTATATTTTGAAAAAACTATTAATAAAACATCTAGATAATTTTCAAGTAATTTTGAATCTAATTGCAATAACTTCTTTCTCTTAACAAAGGAATATTTAAAATCTATAGAAAACATCTTAGAAAGATAGAAGCATTTTTAAGTTAGTGTTTCTTTGTGCATTCTTGCTTCCTTATCCCATGGTACTTCCATAGGCCTTCCCTTTGAATAGTAAACTTGGCAAAGCGAAAGCAGCTGACGTTATTCTTTCTGTAATAAACATAGATTGCCAGTGTTTCTGCTTATTTTTGGAAAAAGTCTGTAAGCCCAGAATATAAAGCTACTGTATCTAATAAATACAATAATACCAGATACCATGTTCCAGTTCAGAAAGTAAGCTATCTTCATAAGAAAATACAGCATAGGACCTGTTTCTGACACTGTATGTCAGCAAGTCGCGTCCTGTTTATTGCCTCTACTTCTATATGACATCTTTTAATAATTGCCCATCAGAACCAGCACACACGATGCTGCAGATACTGGAGACCACCATGAACGGGAAACACCTGTGAGCCAAGTCCCATACACCAAAACAAACCTCTCCTTCACCTGTGGGCATTGGGTGTTATGCCCAACAGTAGGAAAGCAGCTGGGACACTTCCCATAGTGTAGTGCACTGTCCATTGAGCCCCTGTGTGTCTTTCGCTTTGGCATAGGTTATCTTATAATTCTTTTCATCAACTGGAGAAAACCGATAACACTGCAAAACATCACTGTCCAAAGCAGTGCAGGTGCAGCCTTTCTAGGATGGCACCAATAAATTTTGTCAGAGAGAATAAAAACTCTTCATAAATAAAATTTTCAGTTGAACTGGCTTTGAAAAATAGAAGCACAGACAACAAAATAAAATGCAACAGCATTACCATTATGACCCCTGGCGCCAAATGGTGCGCCAGCCCTGCCCTCATGGCACATGCCTGTAATCCCAGCACTGGGGAGGCTGAAAAACAGGAGGATCACTGTGAGTTTGAGCTGAGTAGTGAGACCCTGCAGCCCCCCCCCCAAAAAAAAAGAACAATCACCACTATAAAGCGTTAAGGTAACTTGGGAAAAAAATTATGTAGAATGATGGAAAGCAAAAAAACTTATTTTAGCTACACTTTTTGTCATAGGAGCTATGGGTACCTTTCCCACGCAAGTTTTTCCACGCAAAATCTTTGCCCATACATTTTTGTTACTTTATTTGAATTTTAAACAATTCCATTAGCTACTTTGGTCTTGGTTTTTTTCCTCCATTGCCCCTTTATCTGATTCTCTGTAGTGCTACCAGAAAATTAACAGTGAGACAATTCTTTTCACTGCTCAGCAGATCATATTTATATTTAACCATTTTCCCCATTCTTGCCATTTTTATGGACCAGGACTCCCAACGTTGAGTCAATGTGCCCCCTTACCTCCTCCAGTCTGTGGCAGTGTCAAGGCTTGTCATTAGTGACCTGGGCACCTAGGAGGTGACTGTGAGGTTGCCTGTTACTGGTAGAGGTGCTCCAGGCCATTTCTGTCTGGTGAGGTTAACCTTGGTCACTTGGCTAATTAGCTAGTTGTTGCCAAATTTCTCAACCAGCAAAGTGCCCATGCACCTGTCTTTAATGAGGTAAAGAAACATCAGGAAACGTGGTTTCATGGTCTAATACTAGCTCGGAAAGAAGCAATTTTAACCCAAATCTTACCTGAGCAGTAGACACTGTTCCAGGTGCTAACATCACTGACCATTGCTTAGCATTGGTTTCCACATACAGAGAAAGAAAAGGATGGAGAAGAAGGATGGCTCAGCTCTTCGACCTGTCTATGAGAATGAAACCCTATCTGTAAATAAAAAGTAAAGCAGGACTTCTTCATCTCTCGCTGTTACAAATTGAATAGCATTTACAAAAATCTTACAAATTCTATTCAGTAGGAAGAAAGATTTAATTTGTGTAAAAATAACCTCTTCCTGTGTTATAGTACCATGTGTAGTCTCTACTGGAGTGGCAGATCATTACTACATGTTCACCTAGAAGCTCATTCTCCTTTCGCCTTTCCATGCAGATAAAGGGTTAAGAAGTCTAAGGAACCACACCGAGTTATTTGGTGCTAAGGATGTCACTGTAAGTCTGCGTTCTTTGAATCCTGTGTGTAATAACAGGTCTGCAAGACTGTAAAAATCATGCTCTCTGAACATGATTTGAATTAACAAGCTTAAGGATTTCAAAGGAAACTGTCTGCTCTCTCGTTCCCTCAAAGGGTACGTGTTGTTGCTGTCATTTTAGAATACTTGGTGAAACAAATGTCAAGCTTGTCAGGGCTGTCACTAAGAAAATGATCCGTGTAGCAAGGGTCTTCTTTCATTGGGAAATAAACAGATGTTTATCTCAGTCAAGAGAGAAAAAAAAAAAATCCTTTTAGCAGAGGAAATTTTTGTTTGCCTTTAATTCCAGTGCTGAATAGACGCTTTGGTAAAAAAGCCTCCTTTCTTTACACTGTTATTTACCATGCTGTTATTTATCCGTGAGACTTGATTTGCTGCCTACCTGAACTAATTTAATGATTTTGTCAATCTTCAACTGGTTTCAAGGTTCCCACAAAAATCAACCTAGGATGTTAAATACACAAATTAGCACACTTGCAAAAATTGTGGAGTTTCGTTGGCTCAGATGTGAGTTCTTTCATTTAGGGTAAACTCTGTTACTCCTGTTTTGGTGATGTTATACTGTTGCAGTTTCAGTGTCAGACTCTAGCAGTTAGAGTTGATTGTGTTTTCCTCTCTTTCATAATCTTTCTTCATCTAGGTCATGGCTATCTTTGTATAAAAAAGAAATAGATTAGCTCTCAGTAGTGATCTTAAAGCTTTCTAAAGAGACAGACTATTTTAAGACAAGTTCTCAACATAAAGAAAGGTGAGAAGCAAATTATGTACATGGCTCAATCAGAAGGTGATACTGGAGACAGGCATCCATAAACTATATAACTAAGAAAAATCCAACAAGACTGACATTGTATTGAGAATTCTCACATGTTCATATATCTGTATATTCCTGATCCATATATTGCCATATCTAAATTAATATAAGGGTTAGTTTTTAATTTCACTTAATATGGCCCTGTAGGTTTTGTTACTAATAAAATTTGAACACAGAAGCTTATAACTACTTCCTCATTCTCAGTTTCATTATTATACTTCTTCATGTTTGTATTTGAGTAGACCTGCAGGTTGGCACAGGAAACTAGGTACTGCTTGCTACACTCAAAGGCCATATTGGTGTGAAAACTCAGTAGTCAGCCCACGTGCTCACAGCTCTACTCATCTGCAGATTAGAGACCAGGAGCAGCTTGCTGATGTCTGTATCTGTGCATGTTGTTTCAAACATTTTTTCCTGTTTCTGTTTTCAGTGCTGTTGGACTGCATTTAACTGCAGTAAAGACTGCTGGAAATGTGACTACTGCAGGAGCAATAGTAGTTTTTGAAATTTCTTGTTGCTTCGGACCTATCTGATGTTCGTTTTTTGTTCCACCATTTCACATAGTTCAGGAAATACGAATTGCACAACTGTATACAGTGTTACCAGTGCCTGTCAGATGGTAGGAGTGTGAGACAGTGATGCTGCCTCGAGGTACACCTGGACCAATTCGGCACTAATGAGCCCTTGTGCTAGCTTTTCTGCTGATTTTATCACTGTCTGACAATCTCACCTACAGAAGACAATGGGAGTGTAAAGGAAGGTTTTATTTTTAATACAATATAACTAGAATATTATCTCTAGCAACTTTTTTCTAAAAAGCAGAAGCTGCCTGTTCAGTAATGTATCTTTGAATCAGTTGAACTTAATGGACTGCATCTACATATAGAAATAAATCGAGGGCCCGACAGGATGGCTCAGTGGTCTAAAGCGCCTGCTTGGGAAAGCTTGGGTGGCTTCAGGGACCGCGGTTTGATCCCAGGCACCACATGCTGCGCCAGCCCTTCCCTTGGGACGGGCTGAGCCGGCCATTAAAATGAGTGAATAAACAAACAAAGGTTCTGAAACAAGAAAAAAATAAATAAAATAAAATTTAAAAAAGAAATACATCGAGAAAAAAGTCACGCACATACAATAGCTGTTTTTTTTGTTTTTTTATTCGCAATAGCTGTTTGACTAGGAAAAATATATGAAGTTGAATTGTCAAATAATCGTCAAAGCCTGATCCTTGGCGTCTCATATACCTGCAGCATTTCAGATTGAATAGTAATCCTGATAATTCTCTACTTTCCTGATGTTTGCAAAGCCTAAATCACAGCTGCTGCTCAGTTGAGAGGGACAAACATTTCCTAGGAAGCTTTCTGCACCTTGAAGACTTTAGGAAAGGGTTCTAGGTTTTCATAGAAAACAAATTGTGTGCCTTGTTTTGTGTTTACTTAATAGCGGTTCACTAAGCAATACTCAAGAACTTTCTAACTCTTTTGAATTTGATCTCAGAAGATACTGAAATATGGCATGTTCAGTGATACCTATACAACTGCTGTTACCCAGAGATACTTAAGTTGTTCCTTTAACTCAGTAGACAGTGCCTTTTATTTCAGTTAGTAAAAATGAAAGATCTTGCCTAATAAATCAGAAGTTATAAAATGAAGTATTTCTCCAGAGCCTCATTATTTGTACTTTGAAGGTCACCATTTCATATTAAACACAAGATGCATTCCATTCCGATGGTAGCAGACATTATGATGTCACTTATTCACTGTGTTCCACAAAACCTGGTGTAAATTATGAGGACAACACTTAGAATTGAAACTGTGGAAGGTTGTGTGTACAGCCTGACATGCCCATGTGTCCCATTTTAGACCTGACTGATCTTCATAACATATGGTGGTACAAGTAATTGGAAAATTGACAGACCTGTCACAGAAGCATGCTGGATGGGACCAAAGTGCCATGCAGGAGTGCATAACGTGTCTTAGAAGTTCAATTTATTGTTTTGTTAATGAAAGAGTGAAGTAAAAATACCTGGTTCACTTCCTTCAAAGACTTTACAGCAACACGCTTTCAAAAATAATTCTTAGAACATTGATAAAGTTGGTTGTTTTTAAAACTGTAGCATAGAAAATTTTAATAAAATGTATAGTATAAAATAGCATGTGCTGTACATATTTAAGTTTTGTGTAATTTTATTCTGTGTCTATAATCTTTTACTTGGGGTTTCTGGAATCATAACCGTTTATAATCCTGTAAGTAAAACACAGTTAAAATTACATTAAGTATCAGTCAAATATGCCCTGTTTATATTTTAATGTTTTCTGAAATTTATTTCACAGGAAGATGAAAATGAAGCTGAAAGAAAACATATATCTCAGGAGCTCAGCATGGAACAGAGAAATCCAAAGAAATAAAGATTTTCTGTAATGTTTTTGAAAATTTTGAAACTTAGGTAATACCAGAAGAATTTCTAATTTGTAATATGTTAAACTGTAAAATCTTACTTAGAAAATGTTCTCAATAAAGTTGTTGAATAGGCGTTTGTGTTCAGAATTTGTGTTTCACAGCAATTCAGTTTTTGATTATAAACTTGTCCTTGGAATGTTTTTAAAATGATTAAAGTTCTTACCTAAAATTTTAGAACAAAAACAGTTTCCTTTGGTTTGTAAGTGTGAACCCATCTGGGTAAAGGGAAGGAGGGGACAAGTTAACAGTCTGGTAGAGGTAGTGTCGTGTTACAAATTTGTGTAGCGCGTTTACTGAGGACCTGCTATGTGCAAGTCCCTACTCGCTTTCCTCGAACTTCTTTCTTTTTTGGGAGGCCAGCTCAGCCACCCTGAGGGCAGGGCTTGATGCAGCATGTAGTGCCACCCGCGCTTGCCTAAGCTTGCCCAGGCAGGCGCGTTGGACTCCTGAGCTATCTTGCCAGTCCCTCCCCAAACTTAAAGATTTCTTTAAAAAACAAATTTACGGCCTTAGGAACTGAACTGAGAACCTTCCGTATGCTTTCAGGCAATGTCCGTGTGGTTTTTTCCCTACTTTTTTTGTTGCTGTTTGTGTGTGTGTGTGTGTGTGTGTGTGTGTGAGAGAGAGAGACAGAGAGAGAGAGAGCCTGACTATATAATTGAGCCTGGCCTTGTACTCACTGCAGCCGAGGCTGGCCTCTAGCTTTCACTCTCCCTGCCTCAGCCTCCTGAGTTCTAGGATGGCAGGCCTGCCCCACATGCCTGGCCTCACATGTTTCTTTGACTTAGGAACTTTCCAAAATTCGTTTGATCCATATCTTTATTAGCATTCTCAATAACCAACCCTTTTATTCTTCCAGGTTCTGCTTTCTAAGTTGTCATTTGCCCACTCCAGCAGGAGCAGGGCATCTCCCTGCTGTCTTCACATCCAAGTGTTATTGACAGATGTCTCGGTTCGATTACTTAAGGTGTAGTTTTGTCAAATGCAAAGTGGAATGGCAGGGCGCCTCTATGGTAGTGCCTTTAGCTTTCTCCCTGTGAGAGTTGAACCCCTGAATTTGCCCAGGGCTGTATTTTTCCACACGTCTGATAGGCTTAAGGAATGTGTGGTAGGGGCGTCCCAGCAGGTGTGACAACAGACCGAGCTGGGGAAAACAGAAAGTGGGTGAGATAACAGTCACTGAAGGGTGGCCTCATGAAGTGCGGTTGTGGGGGTTAGGAAGCCAGCGCTAGTCCACGCATCAGGCCACCGGTCCCATTTGGGAGCTGAAGGAAAGGAGAAGATAGTTGAGAGCCTACAGAGGGCCTTTGCGGGAAACGAGTGCACTAGGACAAACTGGATATTGTCCCACATCTGTCTGTTTCAGGATACCAACGTTCACACAGGCTGGTAGTGTATCAGTAGAGTCACATTTAGAAAGCCGTAAGGGCTGGCCAAGGAGCTCAGCGGGTTCAAGCGCCTGCAAGCCAGTGGCGCAGGGGCCAGGGGTTTGATCCCTGGGCCCGCTGTGCCAGCCCCAACCCCGAGGGCACACTGAGAGGGCAATTGAGACTGGGCATGGTGGATGTGCCTATAATCCCAGCTCTTGGGAGGCTGTAAACGTGGATCACTACGAGTTCGATCTAGTAGTGAGACCCTGAACACCACGTAGACCCTTCCCTAAGAAAAAATGTAGTAATACATGATTTGTACTATAATCATGTTGCAGGTACCATGCTAAGTGTTTATCACAGAATTGTCCCTGTGAACATACAAGATACTGTTGCTGTTTTCATTTTACCAATGGTCAACGTGAGACTTAAACAACAGAACTCAAAGTTTCCTAATCCCTAATTGGCAGAGTAAGATTCCAACCCGAACAGTCATACCACAGAGAAGCACGTTATTTGATATTTTTGTTGTTGTTCTCTCCCCCTCCCTCCCTTTCCCCTCCCCCTCCTCCTTTCCCTCTCCCCTTATCTCCCATCTTTCTCCCTCTCTTGCTCTGTACTGCAGGCTGCCCTTGTACTCACTCTGTGCTCCAGGCTGGCCTCAAACTCACTGGTCCCTCTGTTTCACCCTCCTTTTAAAATATGTTAATGCTTTTTCCTTTTTGTTCTGAAGACTTTGGTTTCAATGAAATAAGTGAAACACTTATAAATACCATTCTGCTTGCTGTAAAACACGAAAACCCTGTTTATAATGGAACAAGTATGAATTTTTCAAGCAGTCATTGGCCACGATGTTCCTAGACTGTATTCATGTATAGGTATGGCAGAGGCTACATTTATAAAACCAAGTGCAGAGAGCATAGTGACATGTAGCCCCCTGTGAACATCTGAAGTGATGTCTTGAGCCACTGTAGGCCATTTAAGTTGTCATTTCTTTTACATTTTACTAAAATACTTATCTCTTAGGACTTCAATGTTAATTTCCTTTAGGAAATATTTGTATGTGGATTGCTCACAATTTTAAGGTTCATAGTTTCCCTTAATCCTTTCGTACTTACACTGTACAGGGCTATTATGTGACTGACACAAGCCAGTTACCTCACCTACATGATTTGTGCATATTATGCATTTTTATATTATCTAGAATATGTTATATCTGAGCTCAGGGCTGCCATAACAAAATACTCAAGGACGAGTGGCTGGAAATACACATTTACTTGCATACAGCCTTAATTTTTGTTTCATTTTTTGAGGCAGGGTTTCACTCTAGTATAGGCTGTCCTCAAACTCACAGCTCTCCTGCCTCAGCCTCCCAAGTGCAGTTAGAGGTGTGTGCGCCACTCCATTTGGCTCAGCTTTGGCTCAGCTTTGCGACCCACAGGTTGAGAACTGCTGCTCTAGTAGAAGCCTCTTCCCAGCCTGCAGACAGGAAGAGACAGGAGGCACCAGGGTGTGCGCGCTCTGGTTTCTTGGCCCACGCTCTGATATAAGGAGCACCGCCACTGAAAGCCTGGAGCCAAGAGCGGCGAATGCCCACGGAACGAGGGTCCCTCTGTATGTTGTACAACCTGTGTCATTCACCCCCTGCACCACATTGCATTCTTTCACATTAGCTGCTGAGTTGTATTTCTTAGTATCTTCCAAGAATTTAAAAATAAAAACTTTAGGGGCCAGGGAGATAGCTGAGGGGCACAAGTGCCTGCTTGGCAAGTACAAGGTCCTGAGTTCAATCCCTGGCTCCACAAAAAATAAATAAATAAAAATAAAAACTTTTGAGTAGTATTTGTCTCTATCTCGTTTAGAAGTAGTTTTAAAGGTTGTATTCAGGATACTTTTTCGTTAGGTCTTGGGAACAAATGAGAGAAATAGAAAAGGGCGCTCGCACTTCACTGCTGTACGGTGGTTGCTGTTGGGCACTGCTACACCCAGTGCCTCACTCCCCAAAACGTGGCTGGGGCAGCCGTATGTTGCGTAGTATTCTGTTCCCAGAGCCCAGTGGCAGGCATTCTTCTAGGATTCTTAGTACTTTTCCAGTAAGGGGTCTCAGTTTTACTTTCGGCCCTAAATGCAACATAACACATGCTCCGAGCAAGTTCTTACTCAGGCTTCAACCTTACGGGATTGTGATTCATATAAAATGCACCCATTTAAAGGATAATCCATGAGTAAATTTTTCCAAGTGCTTATATTACTCTTGGTCAAGATACAGTCCTTCCCTGTATGGGAAGATAGCTCAGTGAATAAACATTCACTGCTGGTGAGATAGCTCAGTAGAATAAGCATTTGCCTGGCAAGCACAAGGTCCTGAATTCAATCCCCAGTACCTCATGTGCGCGCGCGCGCACACACACACACACACACACATACACAACCAAAAAAACCATGATACAGTTCTCATGGCTATGAACTTTTTGTCTTGGGTTTTTGCAGTTGTGCCCCCCCCCCTTTTTCTTGTATTTTAGGGAAGGGTCTACAGGGTATTCAGGGTCTCACTACTAGATCAGACTTGTAGTGATCCGCCTATTTACAGCCTCCCAAGAGCTGGGGTTACAGGCATGCACCACCACACTCAGTCTCAATTGCCGGCTCAGCATGCGTCGGGGTGGGGCTGGCACCAAAGGCCTGGGGGTCGAACCCCAGGTTGTGCTCTTTTTGCAGCTACTAACTTCTTTCTTGATTTGTTTGTGCTGTCATGTAATCTCACGCATAGGGAACCCTCACGTGTCAGTTGAGTTTCTGCACTTGGTGGAAGCATAAGTGACATCATTTTGGAAAAGAACTTGAAGATGTTTTAGGAAGTTAACCATGCCTCACTCACTCAGTATGCGACCCAGTAATGCTGCTCCTCAGATGCACATAAATGAAAACATGTGCCATACAAAGATACGTACATCGATATTTAAACAATTTATAATAGTTAAAAACTGCAGCCAGTTATTCTTCTGTTTAAAAGTATGTATCATACTTGATATTATTTTCAAGAGCCATTTGTCACATGCAGAGCTATGTAGTATCATTCACAAAATTAGGGTTTAATCATTGTACTACATTTCCTGGAAAATAAGACCTAAGTGGAAAGTAAGCCCTAGTATGATTTTTCAGGATACTTGTAATACAAGCCCCAACTCAAAAATAAGCCCCAGTTAAGCTCATGAGGGAGATGGTCACATTCAGCGTGTCTGTTGCAACCCACAACAGATAATACTGACATAAAATGATGATATGTGTATAAAATGTAAGTATTTGTCAGTATCCAAGGGAGCACCTGTAGGAGAAAGGCAAATGTGTATGGAAACAGACGAACCCAAGTGGCCATGAGAGGGAAGACCCAGAGCACAAAGAACACGCACACTCGATAATGAACACACAGTTGTTACACAAATAGAAATCTTCAAAATTCAATACACCATGTGTTGTAATGGGCGTACTAATGACTGGTGTGAAATGGAACATTTTCTGAGCTTTGATGCCTGTCCTTTTTCCTGACTTTCATGTGGACCACCGTTCTGAACTGTCCTCTTTGTCACCACTCCAGTCTCAGAAGTCTTCATATTGGTCTTGGTTTATTGGAGATGTTTTGAACCAGTCTTGATGGATGAGGAATTTATGGGATGAAATCCCCACACTTCTGTTGCCAGTGTACTGCAAGCAGGCTGCAGGGGCAAGCAGCGCTCACGTAAGGAGAGCTCTGCTGCTGGCCACGAGGTGTGGGGGCCAATGGTCCTACGGAAGTGAGTCCTAGGGCAGTGGGTCAAAATTCGGACTTGGAGATTGATGGTGATGTTCCCGAAGATGATGCGACTGCATTTAAATAAATGCGCGGTTTAGGATCTGAGCGTCTTAGTTACTCTTCCTCTCGTTGCTGGGACAAAATACCCAACAGCTGCGATTAGTGAGGGAAAGGTTTATTTAGTTCCCAGTTAGTGGAGGTTTCTGTCCACACTTGGCTGGCTCTAAGGCAGGGTGGTACATGGCAGAGGGCATGGCAGTGGTCTGTTGCAGCAGAAAAGAGCAAAGAGCCAACGTCAGGGCAGCAGCTGTGGCCACTTGCAAGCCTCTGTCCCCTCCTCACATTGTAATGCAGATCGCCCACCCTAGGGTGGGTGCAGCGCTCCCACCCGGCACTGGGTCATGAATTAATCACAAGCTCTAGAAGCCCCTCTATGACTGCATCAGGTTTTGGCGAGACACCTAGACACAAAGCATAACAATGAACAAGTTACATTTTTGTACATGAATAAAAGAATAAAGGTAGATTGTTGAACATGTGAGAGTACTGCATACAAAAAAATAAGACATCCCTTGAAAATAAGCCCCCTTGCATCTACTGGAAAAAAATATAAAACTGATATTTTCAGAGAAATGTGGTAGTGTAACAATACAAAAGAAACGATTGGACTGGAGAGATAGCTTGGCAGCATAAGCGCCTGCCTGGTAAGGGCATGGTCCTGAGTTTGATCCCCAGTACCACCAAAAAACAAAGAAGAAAACATACTGTCTACAAAAGGCAATGAAATATGAAAAATCTGCACAAGAATTTTATAAGTTGCTATAAATTTTATAAATTAAGCATTTAAAAAAGCATGCTTCTGTAGGCTTATTTGAAAACGTGATTAATTCTTTAGGTGATTTCATAGTTTAATTTAATTTTTTTAAATTGCCTTCTAGTTAAAAATACATCAACACTACATATTAAAAAATCTGAGTTCAATTCTGTTTTTTTAAAAATTACCTTCCAGTTAAAAATACATTAAAATTGGATATTAGAAAATTTAAGCCATGGCTATATTTTCTAATAAATTCTATTTACCTAGGAATTAGAAAGCTTTACTGAGAGGAAAAATGTGTACTCAGTTCCAATGTTAAGTATGTGTAATGTGCTTTGAGTTTTATTTCCTCATGAAATGGAGTGTAGTGAACTCTCTTCTTTTGTTGAACCAGGGATTAAACCCCTGACCTCATGCTTACCAGGCAGGCACTGTGCCGCTGACCTATCTCCCCAGTGCTGTAGTGATATTTTTCACATGTACTTTCTGAGATCCAGATGAAGTGGTGTGAACCTACATAGTTTTGCTTTTCTGATACTTCATGAGACACAATAATGATGTGATTATTCATTTTGTGTATTCATAGTCTTTCTGTAAAGCAGTCAGTAATGGTGTTTCTCTCAGCTTAACTCACTGAAAGTTATTTGATTTTGGCTGTGCTCTCCTGCATCTGTTATACATTGTTTTGATTTTCCCAGATCCTGCAAGTAGCCTGTTCCCTACAAATACCACTCTTACGTACCGATTTCAGATTTATTCCAAAGCTGACTAGCAAAAACTAAGTTCAGTTTCATGACAGTTCCCCATTGTTCTGGGATCCCACGGCTTCTACACATTTCTGTTGGTTGCCTGCTAATACCGCTTGGGACTGAAGCAACTTACTCCTGATACGAGGCTAAATGAGTTTCACTCTGAATAGTAGTTGATTAGAAAACTACTCCATTTCACATTACCTCAAGAAAACAATTTTTACATAGCTATGAATGAGCTGATTTTATCGCCCTCGCAGACTATCTGGAGCAACCATAGCAGGTAATAAATGTCACCCCATGGTGAATTCAGTGTGAAATCCGTGGCTCTGTTATCTAGAGGGGAAGTTAAATGCGAACAGCCACAACAGCAGGAAAACACAAGCAATGATGGAATCATTTTGATTCGTCGTACAAAAACGATTAATTTCCTAGTTACAAAGCCAAGTAAGAAGAATCCTTTAAAACTGTTGAGCCATGAAAACCATCTTCCTTAAGGGTGTTAAATTTGGGAACAGAGTCATGAAATTTATGGCTTTGATGAGATATTCTTCGCCTGCAGTCAAGATGAAAGCTCAGTCATTGGTTTCCCAGCACGACACCTATGTGTTCCTGTGTGCACTTGATCTCATTAAGCTCCTAATAACACAGCCAACAGCACATTAGTGTTAGAGACATTTACTTTTGTCTCAGTTTCCATCTTTCATTTACTCCTGACGCATGCTAAGTAGCTCACTCTAGAAAATAAGATGCGCTCTATAGCGATACTGCGGATCAGTGGAGGGAAAAACCACTATTTTCCTGTTCACATTTCAGCCACAAATGATCGAAAGATATGGTTTCAGGAAGCAATTGATAATTTCGTCAGACGTGTGCCTCAGTCTGAGTACAATAACCTTCCTTGTTGATGCATAAGCAGAAAATTCAGGTTGCCGTGATACGCGTTAGTTTCAACTATTATTTTTTTAACACTGGGTCTAATTCTGAAGGTGACACCAGATTACTGCTGCTTTTAACAATAAACTTCTCTGACACTCAAATTTCAGAGCAATGAGGAAGGTAGCCAATTACGCCTCACCTGGCGACCAGAAGGGGGCCATCATCACGGCAGGAACCCTGCCTTCTGTGCCCTATGATGAGGTGGCGGGCGACGAAGAGCTCTGAGGAAGGAAACCTAGTATTTGCAAAATGTCATTAGTAGTTTTTGACATTAGAGAATGAAATTCTGTGGTTAAGAATAATGTCATTCTGTAAGTGATGGCCTTAAACTTGTGCAAATGTTTGAAGCTGTTTCTTCAGTCCATTTATAAGCCCACTATCATATGTCATCATGGATTTCAGATATACACAGGACGAATCAGAAGATGGAATGGTGGATGCACTACGTCAGCTGGAGAAATCTAAGAGCTTAGGACCGGGGATGTAGCTCGGGTGCAGCGCCTTCCCAGCAAGCGCAAGACCCAGAGTTTGATTCCCGGTACCAAAAAAACAAAATAGTAAAAACACCCAAAAAAGTTCCTTGGAAAAAGAAATCTAAAAGCTTAGCTAAGTAGCTCGCTCTGTGTCCTGGGGTGAATAGGACATGCCCTTGGCACGTAGTATGTTGTTCGTTGTGTCAGCCTGAAAAGTTCAGGAGTTTAAATGATTCAGACTCGGGGGCATTTCTCCCTGCTTTTGCTCCTGCTGTGTTTACTGTCTTCTGCCTCCTTCAACTGCGGCCCCTGTGCTGGGCCACCCAGCCTGGGAGCCTGGTCATTATGGGCTGAAACCTGCACAGGTTGTGAGCTAAGCAAACCAGCCCTCCTTGAACTTGTGGTTGTTGAATATTTTGTCTCAGCTGGGAGAGAATAGTAACCAATATCGAACCTGGTACCAGAGAAGTGGGACTGTTGCTCGGATTGCACCCGACCCTGGAGTGCAAGAACCTTTGGGAATGGCTTGTGGGAAGACTTTGGAAAGGTTAGAGGTGGAAGACCTCATGCTGTTCTGAGTGGGAGATTATGGTCAGAGCTCAGAAGACCAGAAAATCAGTAAACACCAGGCTTGGGAAGGTTCTGCTGGGAAAAAGGACTACAATGGTTTCTGGACTCCAGATGATGTGTGTGATGGTCGGCAGAAAGTTGATCTGCATTTTGCTGAGGTCCGAAGATTTTGTCTGAGGCTGATATTAAGGGGGGAAGACTAATTAATCCGGCAGAAGAAAGTTCAAGGCACTCACACATGGAAGATGTGGCGCAGCAGCTTTTGGGCACTTTTAGCCAGGTCTACGCTGAGAATCAAGAGCCAAGAGCTCAGAAGTATGATTTAAGATGTTGTGAGTTTGGCCAGGAAGGAAGCTCCAGTAAAACTGTGAACTACGAAGACAAGACTGAGGATATCTCAACTGCTGAAAAAGGAACAGGAGAATATAAAAGAAGGCTTATGGGTGTCACAAGAAGCAGCAAGCTCCACACTTCACAGCCTCAAGACTGCAAGAGTGAAAGATTTTGCTTTGAGGAGAAAGCCACAGAGCACCATGCTCCAAAATGGTATCACAGTAAAAAAATTTTTTCTCTGAGCTGGATTCAGAGTGCTGGAGATCTAGGCACTTGACCCTGCATCCAGGAGAGGGGAAAGCCTGCCTATTGCTCCAGCTGGTAGCAGGCCTTGGCATTATCCAAGTGGCGCTGGCTTTAGGTGCATGCAGAATGCAAGCATTGTGGAGTTAAGATAGCTTCCACCCAGATTGTAGAGGGCCTGGCAGTGTAAGAAGTGTGCTCCTGAGAGGGCAGTGTGTGAGGTGGCGACTGTGAAGCCAAAAGGGCGGCGGAGACCCAAGAAGTTTGAAAAAGCCAGGAACATGGATTTCTAAGGAAAGCTACAAGCAGGGAGGCAAGTGAGTCCGAGAGAAGCCGTGGCAGCTACAGCCATCAGAAGTGCCTTGGAGCTCACAGTTTGTCACAGGCTGCTTCAGACGCTGAACATGGGCTTCCAGGACGCAGTGTTTGTCCTGAGAGGCTTTGGACTTGCTTTGGTCCCAACTCTTTGTATTGCCCAGTTTGTGACTTGGAATGAAAATGTTTATCTTGTGCCATTGAATGTTGGAAGGGTTTCCCTTTTCATTTGTTCAGGGGCTTGCCTCACATCTCAGAGGAGACTTGGGACTTGAAAATTTGTGCCAATGTTTGGAGGTGCTTTATCCATGCATTCCTAACCCACTACCATGTCATCATTAACTTCAGATGTACACAGGACTAAACAGACGAGTTCAGGACTAGGGAAGATAGCGCAGTAGTCTGAACGCCTCCCTCACAAGTGCAAGGACCCAACGTGGATCCTGGGTACCACATGTCAGGCCATCCCTGAAACCAGGTGTGGTGACGCACACCTGTAATCCCAGCACTGGGAAGGTTGAGACAGGGGGATCACTACCAGTCCAGACTGCATAGCAAGACCCTGTGTCTAATTAATTAATTAATTAATTAATTAATTAATTAATTATAAAAATGAGTTCAGTGAATTCTCATATCCTCCAAAGAAGAATTTAAAACCATTACTGTTGCCGTCACAGTTTTATCTATCCCTTGCCTCCTCTGTTTCTGCTAAATTTTCAGAAAGCAGGTTCTGCTGGTATGCTTTTAAACATACATCTTTTCTCCTCTCCCTAATTCGTCTGTGCATTGGGGTGCAGCTTAGTAGTAAACGTGTGTCTAGGAGAGTTTGATCCTCAGGACCCAAAGTAAATTTTCACTTGTGACTGAACATGTTTAATATACATGCATTTTTCTACAACACATGCATTTTTTTTCTGCTTCAATAATGTATGACAGTCAGTAGGTTAATATGTTAGCAGGTAACTGGGTGACAATTACCTCCGCCTTGTGCATTTCAGACTATATTTCTAGTGACAGTCAAAAGAGGATGTTTGTTTTGATTTTCTAATGGTGATGAGATTAAAAGCGGAAATTGCACAGGATCTCAGTTCGTATTTGCATTTTTTCACTCGAGGCAGAAAAATAGAAGTAATCAGAGCTGCAGATCATGAGGAGTACACTTCACCCTCCAGAGCTTTGTGGGCCTGTGATAACTTTCTGACTATACTAACAAGGAGAAAAGCTGGTACACTGAGCAATGTCTTCAAAAATGTTTTCTTTTTAATAAAAATTAAATGGAACATTTGTTCAGGGTAACAATTCTTTCTGCTAGAGAATGATTTCTTTCTTTTTTTCTTCCTTCCTTTCTTTCTTTCTTTCTTTCTTTCTTTCTTTCTTTCTTTCTTTCTTTTGAAGCTATCTTTAGCATGCATTGATTTGGGATTTATATTTGACTATATCTAATTCTGCAAGGAATAGTCATTTTTTAAAAAAATGTATGGGGTACAGGAAATTGAACTCAAGACGTTATACTTGCCAGGCATGTACCATACTGTTGAGCTATCTCCCCGGCCCAGGAATAGTCTTATGGAGGATGGTAGGGGCTCTTTGCTATACAATCCCTGAGGACATCCAGTTTGAGTGTTTCTTCTTCCTTCACCCCATCTCTGGTCTACTGTTCCAGGAAACAAATTTCTGCTCAGAACCTTTCACACAGCTGCACTTTCCTAGACCAACCCTTCCCTGTCTCCTCTTCAAGTCCAGGATCCCCCTTCAGTTATACTGCAAGAAAATACCTGATGGAGACAGTGGTGAGTTCTTTATAAGCGCAGTAGGTAAGCGGGGCTAGAATATGCTGTGGGAACAATGTCGGAAACCTCAGTGGCTTCTCTAGTAAGAGCTACCTCTCACTCCTCACCTAGGCCAGATGTCTGTTTGGCACAGAATCTGGACAACTGGCTCATGGATCCACACACTCATGTTGCAACTTTGCTCATGTAAAAATCCATGAAGAGCCACTTAGATAGAGCCTGAGAGAATGGAGAATGGAGAATCCATACAGACTTCTTTGCCTTCTGTTTTTGGTTACTGTAGATTATATTTCATATAAGTGAATGCAATTACTATCTTTTTGAGAATGGTTCATTTTGCTTAGCAGGATTTTTTTCAAGTTTCACTCATATTATAGAGTCAGAGAAGGGTCCTTTATTTTATAAGGCTGAACAATATTCCCTTGCATGGGTACCACATTTCTTTATACACCCTAAGAGATGCTGCCTTAGCCAGTGAGATTGTGCAAACTCCACAGAATGCTCTTGCCCAGCCACTAAGCAGTATGAACTGTGGAACCATGCTGTGAATGTTGGGTCCCACAGATCAAAGCCTTGCTATGTGACACATGATTCTGTTTTTGTTGTTGTTTTGCACTGTAGGAATTCTTTATACATTCAGGACATTAACATCCTATCAGGGGCCAGCCAAATAGCTCAGCAGATTAAAGCACCTGCAAGCAGACACAGGAGTATGTGTGTGTGTGGGGGGGGTGTCTGATCCCCTGGCCTGCTGCGCTGGCTCCGCCTCCAGGGTGGGCTGAGACAGCAATTGAGACTGAGTGTGGTGGCATGCCCCTGCAATTCCAGCTCTTGGGAGGCTGTAAGGAGGTGGATCACTACAAGTCTGGTCTAGTAGCGAGATCCTGAACACCCTATAGACCCTTCCTTAAAATACAAAGAAAAAAAAAAATCAGTAATGTTGTTTGAAAATATTTTTCTCCACCCATATTTATCTCCTTTGCTGTACAGAAGCCTCTTAAGTTAGATGTAGTCCTGTTTGGCTCTTTTTCCTTTTTTTGCCTACGTATTTAGTGTCAGACCCAAGAAATCACCACCAAATTTCTTCCATTGAGATCTTTCATTCATTCTGAGCTATGTATGCTACGAGGCAAAGAGCCGACTTTACCCTTTCTCATGCAGATACTCAGATCCCCAAGCATCACTGGTTGAAGACTGTGCTCTTCCTTACCCAACATTCCTGCCTTGGTCCACAAAACGAAAACAGCATTACCTACCCCAAAAGTCTTACCCTGTTGGACAACAACGGAGCATCCGGGTCTCACCTTGCCCCTTGTCCCTTTCTAGCTGTATGCCTGGTAGTTGTGGCCCTTTTTGTTACTACAGATGCCTAGCACCCCTTGCTTCATTCCCTGGCATGTGGCAACTTTATACCTGAACTCAGGTGAATGCTTTGATACATTTTAGTGATGAAATAATTCAAAATGAATTGGCAAGTATAAACCAGCCTTACAGCCAATGGGATGATGTCATAATTTAAATATCTACTTGGCTCTCAGAATGCATTTCAACTGCTTCAGAATCCAGAGTAAATGAGTAGTGGGGTAGTGACATTTTTGTCCAAAGCCTCAGGTAGATTATCTATCTATTGATTGATCGATTGATTGATCTATCTGCCTATCTATCACCCTACCAGTCATCTATACATCACTAAGCCCTGTGCCTACTTCACTGTATGTACTTGAAAAAGACCCCACCTCCGCAGAATCAGCCAACTGCTTCTCACTGGCTGATGTACGTTTCTGACCGCCCCATGTCTAGGCTCGCTCACTATCTGTGTGGTTCCTGCTCTCCTAGTTACATCATGCTGTCATTGCTTTAATTCTTCCACTTAGGCATTTGATGGCTGGTTCTCAGTTCATTCACCCAGCAGCCCCTGCTGGGAGCCACAGACTCTAGGGTGCCATGCTGTCCTCACCTTCCTACAGGCTCTGTCCTGTGTGGAGACTGATACAGGGGAAGAAACATGGTGTGCTTAAAAAGTGTCCCCATGGCACTGACAAATGAGGCTGCCGAACAGAGAGAGGACCAGCTTAGCAAGCCAGGAGCTGAGTCAGATGCACCACAACAATAACCCTGGTGTCCACTTGGGGAGCAGTAGGTGAGACTCTAGAGCTTTCAAAGCTTAAGCATGTTTCAGCATGTCTGGACCCAAGGAAATGCGAGGCAGGAAGTCCTAAGAGGAGAGTCAGAGAAGATAGAATGAGCCTTTAATTCTGTACAACTGGATACCTAGTATTAAAATCACCTGGGGCTGGCCAGCCAGATAGCTCAGTGGACTAAAGCGCCTGCTTAAGCAGATTCGCGGACAGGGTTCAATCCCCAGGGTGCCATGCCAGCCCTGCCCCTAAGACTGCCAATGAGACCAGGTGTGGTGCACACCTGTAATCCCTGTGCCTGGGAGGCTGAAAACAGGTGGATCACGACAAGTCCTATCTATGTAGTGAAATCCTGCAGTCCCTGTCTTAAATACATACAAAATAAAATAAAATAAGATAAAATATAAAATACAATAAAATGATTACCTGGGGTTGAGACGACAACTCTGGTGGCTGTACAACATTGTGAATATAATTAATGGTGCTGAACTTTATATGTAAAATGGTTAAGTTGGCAAATTTTATGCTATTCTGTTGCCACGATTTAAAAATTAAATAGGGAATGCATGCAAAATAAGTGAATCATGTACTTAAATGGGTACATTATGTGCTATGTAATTATGTTCTGCTATGAGGACAATATGCAATATGTCAACTTTCAAAGAAAAGAAGGGGGGAAAAAAGGTAATGTGGATTTAGAAAGGTTAATGTTTAATTGTTTGATCAATCTTATATACCTATATGTATTAATCTAAACTGATCTGATGATGAAAATATGTAATATAACCATTGTTAAATTTAAACAATAAAAAAATTGAAAAAAAAATAAACAAGCCTTAGAAAATAAAATCACAGACATCTTTTAAGACATTGCTGATCTCCACCCTTTGGGCACTTAAATGAGAATCTCCGGAGGGAGGCTGGGTGTCCTTAGATAGGAAGCCACACAGTTGACCAGACAGGCATTCTGATGTCAGAAGATTTTCTGGGGCCATCAAACAGGCTGGCTGTCTAGCAGGCCAAGACAGCAGCGAACAGAGGGGAGACAGGAGGCTTTATAGGATCTTTTAGGGAGGGTGATCAGGCGCTGGAACAGCTGAGGGAGAGCTAATCTGGGCAGGGCTACCTGCTCTCTGGGGAACCTTGGACGTTAACAAAGGAGAGTTTCCGTGGTTGCCTGCCCAGGTCAAAGTCAGGCAACCCGTTATGCGGTTTGGGGTTTGGCTCTGCCTGCGGCCACGGGGGCGAGAGTTTGGGGGCTGGGTGCCTGGGATCCTTTGAGAACTGATCTGTCAGTCAGCACGTGCTGACGTGGTCCAGGTGACTCCCATGTGCCCTGACAATGCGCCATCATGCTGCAGGCAGTAAGGAACGCGTGAAGAGTACTAAGGGGGAAGCAGTGTGATGAGATTTGCGTCGTAGGACATACCTCTCCCGTGGATCAGAGGTTCTCGGCTTCTCTGCTTGGATGTTTTGAGGAGCCATGCGAATGCGGATAGAGACTTTATTTACACATTTGGTCTTAGCCAAAAGGCTGAGACGCAACAAGCTTTTATATCGAAAAGTCAAAACCCAAAAGTCCTTTATCTGACAGATAAGCTCTGTTACATTGACATAGTGGGCCACTCCAGAGCAACAAAACTCCCGCTAACATGGCCAAAGTGGGCACCCAGCAAGTGCCCGTGGCCAGCGCAGGAGTGGCCCGTGCGTCCGCGACACGTCCGCTGCCACTCATGCTTTCCTACGAGGCTCAGCGGCGGTGCTCTCCCACAGTCTCTCATGCCGGAAACCTCATTCCTTTGTCCTTTATTTCTAAAAGTTATGATTTACATAGGATGGCGCTTACACGGCTAAGGCTCAGTCCCGTGCGTGCTGAGGAACGCTTCTCTCTGGTCCCAAATTCCTGGTGTCCTCATTACGTATGCATTCAGCTGCCAGGGCCTCTCCGCCCCTCTTCCGCCCCTGGCGTGGCCGACTTGTTTTCTATTTCATCTCTTTTCAGGAAATGGTATAAATGGAACCATCAGAACATAACCCTTTGAGTGAGACTCCTGTTACTTAAAAGCAAATCATGCCCCTTGTCAAACACACTGGAGAATCCCTGTGAGTCTGATCTGTGAGACCCTGTACACCCTGTACTAAATACATTTTAAAAGAAGAATCTTTGTAAGGAAAAAGCTTTTATTTCTCTTGGGTATATGCTTAGGAGGGGGACTACATTGTTATGTGGTGAATATGTAAAGCTGCAAAATACTGTCAAAGTGTTTGCAAAAGGGCTGTAATATTTTACCTTCCTACCAACAATCTATCCTGGTTACAGTTGCTCCACATTTCCACATCTGTAGTAACACTTGATTCTCCTGCAGGATTTTCTTTGCTTCATTTTGTTTTGTTTGGTCTTTAGGCCCTCAGATGGGTGTGTGGTGTCGATATCTCACTGCAGATTCGATTTGCAAATCCCCGAAGACTGATGAGGCTGAGCATTTCTTCATGTGTCCACACGCCTCTCTTGAGCTATTTGTTCAAAACTTCTGTCCAAAATTTTCTACTGGGTTTTTTGAAAGTCATTTTTAATGTTCATGGTTGTCTTTTGTTTTAGTTACTTTTCTCTGGTTGTTGGGACAACTATGTGACCCGGAAGCTTAGGGAAGGAAAGGGTTATTTAGCTCACAGTTATGGGAGGTTTCAGAATTTAAAGCAGCCTGAATTACATAGCAAGACCTTGAGACTATGGTGACACGTCCAGGGTGATTCACTCCATATCTCCAAGAGAGGCCACCAGGCCTTGTGAGGAGGAGGGGCTCCTACAGTGTGAGCCTTCAGCTGAATGGTTCACGCCCTCTCTTGGCCACGCCCTTCAAGCCCCGCCGTGGTCCTTTGGCCCCTGTCCTTGAGCCGCAGACTTGACAGCCCCATGATTACCATGAGGCTTTGGGGGAACAACTAGGTACAAACCATAATACGTTTCATCCAAATTTTTTTCTTTGTGATGAAATATCCTGTAGGTCTTGCATTGTAGAACTAGAAACACCCTCTTCTTATTGTTGATTTATTTGGTACAGGGTCTCACTATACAGCATAGACTTGGAGTGACACACCTGTCTTCTGCCTCCCCGCCACTGAGATTACAGGGGTGCACCAGTATGCCCAGGGGACAGGACCAGCACAGCATGTGGTGCCAGGGATCAAACCCTGGTCCTTCTGCTTGCCTAAGGAGGCACTTGATCCACTGAATTATCTTGCCAACACAAGAAGTAACTTTTTTTTTTTTTTTTTTTTTGTAGTACCAGGGTTTGAACTTGAGACCCTGTGCTCGCTGGGCAGGCTCTTATGCTACTGAGCTATCTCCCCAGTCAATACCCTCTCATTAAATTCCTATATCTACCTTCACTCATTTGAGAATATTTATTCATTTACTTATTTATACAAAATTGATGTCACCAGGCTCCCCAATTTCTCTAGGGGAGCTCTGGACTTTGCCCTTTTCTGTGTTGCTCTGGTTAACTTGGTTTACCTCATCAATAGAAATGGCTTCAAACCTGTGCTTAGCAAGGGTTACCATGTGTTATCATTACCCTTTCCTTTCCCCAGATATCTGCCCCGTTCTTCTGAGTTCATGTTAGAGAGTGTGGTGGACTGACAACCAGTGGCCAGCTTGTAGCATACAGCTGTACTGAGGCAGCCCTGTGCTGGGTGTGGGGGGCCCACCCAAGGATTGCTGCTGGCAGCTTAAGAGGTAGTACGGGAGAAAAAGAGACTGTAGAAGGTATAGAATGCTGCAGTTTACTGTAGGGGGCTGTAGTTGTCTGTAGGAGGCGGCAGGGAGCTGTAGGAGGCTATAGGGAGCCATAGGAGGTGTAGGAGGTGTAGGAGGCTGTAGTTGGCTGTAGGAGGCACCGGGAACTGTAGGAGGCTGTAGGGAGCTGTAGGAGGCTGTAGGGAGCCTTAGGAGGTGTAGGAGGCTGTAGGGAGCTGTAGGAGGTGTAGGAGGCTGTAGGGAGCCAGAGGAGTCTGTAGAGAGCTGTCGCTTCTCTCGGAAGAGCTTGTCGCGCTGGTTTCCTGAAGAACTCAGCCACCCTCGTCGTAGAAGGAGTTAGGGCCCTCTGTGTTGCTGAGGCTGGCTCCGGTTCACCTTGCGGGAGCAGGCAGTGCACTGCTGAGCCTCCTGCAGAAGCTTGTCACGGTGCTCTTCCGGATGGGCACTCGGCTTTCCTCACTGCCAGAGGAGCTCGGGACTCAGCCCTGAGGATGGCTGTGGTGCTTTTCAGGGAAGGTCTGGCTCTTAATTTGAGCACTGCTTCCCTTCCCGGCTCCAGTGTGGATCCCTCAGCCTGTTGGCACAGATCCTTCATCCCACTGGCACCAACTTTCTGGGCACCACCACCAACCTTTGGGCCTTCCCAGGACGGATCTGTGAAACAGTCTTGCATGAGGCATCGTCCTGGGCTCTAGGCCTCCAGCTGTGCTTGTGGCAGACACTGTCATGGGCTCTGGGTCTTCAGCTGCCCTCGGGCAGGACATTGCCATGGGATTCAGGCCCTCAGCTGGATTCTTTGTCTTCAGTGTACAGACAGCTTCCCCACTCACTGTCTTTGTATATGATTCTTTTGGGTGACTGTTGTAAAATAATCTTATAACTAAGTGTCCTGTGTTGTATGTTTTCCCTTGCAAGGCCCAAACTACAACAGTTTCTTCAACCATCTGGAAACCCCTGGTTGCCCGTTCATACACTGAGCACTATTTATATGGGCTAGCAAGAACTCTGGTGGCCTTCTCTCTGGCAGCCTTCTCTCTGGTGGCCTTCAATAGGAGAATCCTCCAGAGGTTAGCACGCCTAATTCTTTTCTTGTGGGGAGAATCATTGCTTCTAGGAAAAGCGTTGGAACCTCCTCCTGTGCCTGTGTGGCTCAGAAGAGTTAGGCAGTCGTTGTCCTAATCAGTTTCCTAAAGACAAATACCCAGCCCCTGCAGATTATTAGAGGAGAGGTTTCTTTTACCATATGGTTTAAATGTTTTAGTCCACATGGGAATGACTCAAACACAGAAACCTCACGGTGGAAGGGTTGGCTGATCACACGACGGTGGTCAGAAAGTGGAGCACAGGGAGGAACTGGGAGATGACAGCCTTCGAGGCCAGGCCTCCAGGGACCGGCCGGGCCTCTCCTCCGAACAGTGATGCAGCCATAGCTC
Organism: Myocastor coypus; assembly: GCA_004027025.1. Lineage (NCBI taxonomy): Eukaryota > Metazoa > Chordata > Mammalia > Rodentia > Myocastoridae > Myocastor > Myocastor coypus. Next base: position 48,269 of record PVJA010000897.1, on the reverse strand, counting down.
CCTGGTCCGGTCACCTTCAACACTCCTGCCTCTAAGTCCCTGTGGCTCTGCAGCAACATCTAGATGTAGACAGCCATGGATCCAGGGCCGAGGTGGAGCTCAGCAGTCTGGTGTTTCAACATGCACACCCCCGCTCAGCCTCTTCACTGTGGGAAGGGAGCCTCCCTCTGCCTCAAGGAGAAGCCATGATTCTCTGGTCCCGAGTCCCTTCAGCATACTTTCCATGGGGAATGCTGTGCATTAGCTGAGGAGACCATCGCTGGAGGACGCAGTTAGGGTAGGGAGCCTGGGTGTTCGCGTTTCAGCTTTGCTGTTTGTCTCTGCCACCGAGGTCTGGAGGGTCTGTTGCTTTTTAGGGAGGCTGAGAGGCACCCTGGCGGGATCTTCGTTACCTTCTGCAGGAGCCTGTGTCATCGGGTTTGGGGATGCTGGAGTCTCCTTCTAGAGATGGCTTGTGGGTTCTTTCTGTCCCGAACAAAGAAGTGATCCAGATAAACACCAAAGATAGCCGTGTTTAGCATTTATTAAAGGGAGGAAAAGCAAAGTGCTCCGCAGAACAAGTTTGGCCAAGTAAAAGCAGGGAAAGGGTGCATTCCACGGCATGATCACAGACCGTGGGAAAGAACATAGCAGCCCAGACTTCAGGCTTAGGCTGTCCTGCTCAACGCTACCCAAGTTCTCGAGAGAAGTCCGCGCAGGCCTTAGGCGGCCGTTCTGCGCATGTGCTGTGGGACGACCCTCCTGCCCGTCTGCTGTGACCTCGCCGCCTGTCTCCCTCGGTTCCCCCCGCCTCTGCTTACCCTACCCAGCAGTCACTCCTCATCTCTTCCATGAGCTTCTAAATGTAACTCTACTTTTTCTCTGTCCCCTTTATGTCCCATTTATTCTCTGCATTTAGCTGGGCCTTGGAGCAGAAACACTGGGTCAGGATGTTTGAAATAGGAAGTCTTAATTTTTAAATAGAACTTTTCAGAGGACTGTGAAATTTCTTTATCAGATATGGCCTCTAAGGAGTGCAAGTGCTTGAGCCTTAAATGTTAAAGAAAGACAGGGTGCCTATCAGACCGCGGGTATTCATGCTGCAGAACGTTGGCGATCTATTTGCTTTTTAATCAAAGATATAATTGAAATGTGATCTCTGAGAACTTTTGTCTAAAAGTAGAAGTCATCTATCCATTAATAAATATGTAAGAGTCAATTGAATATAATCGACTATATCTTTTTGCAAAATGTAAATTTGGAAAAACGGGCTGGGGCTACAGCTCAGTGGCACAGAACCTGCCTGGGAAGCCAAAGTCCTAAGTTCAATTCCCTGTGTCCTGCCACCCACCCAGTCTGGAAAAACATCCTCTTCCCTAAGACTGTTTTTTTTTTTTTTTTTTTTAATTTTGTTGCAATCTATGATTCTCTATTATCCATGGTAAGCTCTCAATCTTCGAACTCCAGGGACTTCAACTAATTCTAGTTATTTGGTCACTTTTCTCCCAAATCCATCAGCAATAGTAGCAACGGGTAGTCTGTGAGCAAAGTGGCAGGAGGCACTAGTGACAGGTCTGTGAGCCTGTGAAGAAACAATTCCACTGAAAATTAGATGAAAATCTCATTGGGGAAAAATTAAACATCACACAGGCTGCAAAAATCTACACAGAATTTTCTGTTGTTTCAGCAACACTGTAGCTTCGGATTGTACTTCTCAACCCCAAGCCCCTTGTTCCCAGCGTGCCGCATAATGATCATACAGTGACGGAAGTAAAATAGGCCAGACTGCTGTAGGAAATGGTGGTTAATCTAAGAGCCTTCCATAGACAGGTGTGGTGGTGCATACCTGTCATCCCAGCCCCTGGGAGGCTGAGGCAGGGGCGTCATGTGCTGCTAGTCCACCCTGTTCCCACCACCCTGGGATATACACAGTGAGCTGTGTCTGAAACACCTCGTGAGACCTTGTCTCGCATACAAAAACAAAACCACAAAACAAAACAAACAAAAACATCTTCTTGAAATCCATACCCTATTAATTTTTAAGTGGACAAAATCATACATCATGTATTTTTAAAACTTTGAGAGTGGAGCAGCTAGACACAGATTAGTTTTAAAATATTCTGGATTCATGGAAGGTATGTTTCTCTGGCTTATAAAGATTTGCATTTTTGTGCAGTTCACTGAACAAACAAAATGTCAAGGGGAGACCTCCGCTCGAGACAAGCATAGTTTCTATTCCACAGCACGATGGCAAGAGGATTCCCTCGCAGGGTCTCAGGGGGCATCTCAGACTTTAGAGACCCTCTTGTCTCAGCTTTCCCTGGGCGGGGGCTACCGGCGTGTGCGCCACCATGCCCAGTTTCGGCGGCTGGCAACACCTGCCAGCTTTCCCCCAGCCCAATACCTGCAGTTGCCAGGAAGTCAGAATCCTTGGGGTTTAGAGGTCGAGGTCCACAGCGGGCCAGTTCCAACGTGGGAAGGGCCCGGTAGGAGGCGGCGATGGGGGAAGGCCGAGCGTAGCCAGAAAGCGGAGAAAAAGCAGGGAGAAGAAGAAGCCTGAAAGCAGGCGCGGCTTTCCACGTCACCACTTGCCAGTGACCCAGCTCTTGGGGGCCAGGCTGCCGGCAGAAGCCATGGGTGGGTTAATTTTCTGGGGCACAGTGTGCCTCTGAGATCCAGTCCCCTTCTGAAAGCCTCACCTCTGAACATGGCAGAACTTGGGGCCACATGCTAGCTACCAACTGTGGCATTCCCTGAAAAATGAAAGCGCCACCCTGGCCAGACCTTCTTGCTCCGCACCCTCCAGCACGCGTTCCTCCTGCGTTAAAGCACCGGGACCCACGCATCCCGGTGAGCTCAGAGGAGCAGGACTGGGGAGAGGGGTTTCAGAGCAGTCGCTGGCCCTGTGGGCTCAGAGGAGGGAGGCTGCTGTGTGACCATTGCCTCAGGACGGGAAGCCAGAGGCAGTGGTGGCCAGTGGCTGCAGAGGAGGGCCTGGCGGGAACCCCTGTGCCGTCGCCATTTCTGCCCCCGTGATGCCTCAGGAGAGCTCTCCGACAGAGCTCCACTGAATACCACAAAGCAACATCATGCCTGAACAGAGCCACTCCCCTAGAGCTGGATTTCAGCCCCTGTGTTCGATCAGCTCTTCTGCCTCAGGCTTTAGCTTGGTGCGGGGAGAAGAGGGGAAATGGAACCCTTCTCTGCTCAGGATTCTCCTCAAGGAGAGAAGAGTGAACTCCCGCTGAGGGGGCGCCACAGGCCTGAGGCAGACAGCTCCTCGCCTGCTTAGCTTCACTCAACCAGCAAGACTGAGAGGCCTTTTTTTTTTTTTTCCTCCTGAAATACTCAAATGCATTCACCTCACCACCAAGACGATCACTCACGCTAACTCACTGCCTTGGTGAGCTTCTCCTTGCTGAGACAAAATACCCAACACTCCCGAGTGAAGGAGGGAAGGTTTATTTAGCTCACAGACTGTGGAAGTTTCAGTCGCTAGTCAGCAGGTACCAGGGTAAGGCAGCCTGGCACGGCGGGTATAAAAGACCAGAAGCACGGAAAGCAACAGGGGCAGGGGCAGCAGCCCCGTTCCTCCCTTATATGGTAGGCAGGCTGCTGCCCTGGGGCGAGTCTAGCACTCAGGGCACCTCATCTCCAGAGCCCTCCTTGGTCACAAGCTCAGGGTGTTTACAAAGTGTGGACCCTGGCGCCCTCTGGAGTCACTAATTTAAACTTCTAAACCTCTCAAAGTGACACAATGAACATCACGCTAGAGCAGTAAGGGCGGGTGCTCTACAGCCCCGGATGTAACACGGCTGAATTACTTAGTTCAGCCTCTAGACTTCTCAAGTTGACACAATGCATCAACCACCGCACTCACTAACCAGAAGGGTCTATGGTTCTGGGCTAGACCTGTACCCAGGATTGTGCTTTCTCTCCCACAGAGTTCCACCTGTGGTTCTTTGGATTATTAATGTGCCCTGGTACATTTATTATTAATTGACTTTAAAGTATACACCACTCTGATCTGGGTGTAATTATGCAGGCCTGCAATGCCAGCAGCACTCAGGAGACTGAGGCAAGAGGAGGATTGCTTTGGGCATTAGCACAACCTGGGCTACCTATTGTGGTCAAAGCCGGTCTGACTACATAATGAGACTCTGTCTTGAAATAAAATAAAATTTAAAAGAAAACCCAGGGAGGCTGTAAACAGGTGGATCACTATGAGTTTGAATACTCTGTAGTCCCTTCCTTAAAATACAAAAAAAGAAAGAAAGAAAAGGAAAGGAAAAGAAAAAGAAAAGAAAACCATTACTGGAAAGGAGAGCTAGTCAAGCCATTTCCCATAGGTATCACCAACAAATGTTCATGAAGCTTAGTTTTCCTAGACTGCCTGAGTCATAACAGAGAGCTTGAAAATACCCGGTCCTCCAGGTAAGAGCGTGAGTTCCTAAGGCTACGCCCACCCACAAGAGCCAGCCATCTGCTCAGATGCTAAGAAGAAACTTACCTGTGATAGGGAAGAGAGACTCCGGTAGAACAGAGCTCACCTCCACTGAGACAAAGCAGGATGTCTTGCCAACTCTGGAGTGTGCTACAGACCCGGGAAGGAGGGCGGCCAGGAGGTGAGGCTGTCTGCCGGTGTGACTGGGTGTTGCGCATTTGCTAAGTGGTGCTTATTAGAGGTATTAAAGTCCCCCTGCCCGTCTTCTTGGTGATAGTGTTTCAAGGGGAAGGCTCCTTCTTAAAGGCCTACCTGGGCTACAGGCTTACAGGTCTAAGAGCCACAGGAACGGCTCACACATTTTCTGAAGTATGGAGACTCAGGGAGGTCAAGGGCCCACAAGGCAGGTGTTAGCTGAGAGGAAGAGAAAATTCTCATAACAGTCTTGATCTTTCTCAGGCAAGCATGTTAAGGACTGGGGGGTCTGGGGCTCTGCATCTTAGGGACGCAGCCTTGAGCAAAGATTTGTGGTGACCTAAACACTCATAGAGGATGATGAAATGCCAGAGTAAACATAGCCATATGTAGGTAATTATGTGACAAAAGACAGAACCATCTGCCCAGTCTCATAGATCATGGGCAGAGCCCCAAACCATGAACCCTGAGGGAGCCCACCCCAGGCACTGTGGATGGAATCTGCCTGTGGGGCTGTGGACAGAGCCTGACTACCTGAGTGCTGAGCAAAGCCAGCCCTGCTGTTTTTGCCCCAGCCCACACTGCACCCGTAGACCAATTCTAAGCCTGCTTTGTGCTTCTGTCCCTTGGCATGAGGCCTCAGGGGCACTGACCAATGGAAGGTACAGTAGGCAAAGTTCATAAAGACATAGGTGCAGACAAGAGTTCTGGGGTTTTTTGTTGTTGTTGTTTTGTTTTTAACAGAACTCCAACAGCATAAGAAATAACACTGAAAATCAACAAATGGGATCCTATCAAATTATAAAGCTTCTGGGCCAGCCAGATAGCTCCACAGACTAAAGTGCCTGCTTAGGCAAAGTGACACAGCTAGGGTTTGATCCTGAGTGTGCCGTGCAAATCCCACCCTGGGGGCACGCTGAGACATCAAATGAGATAGGGTGTGGTGGCACATGCCTGTAATCCCAGTGCTTGGGAGGCTGAAAACAGTAGGATCACTATGAGTCAAATCTGTTTAGTGACACCCTGTAGATCCTGTACTGAATGCATAAAAAAGTAAAAAAATAAATTATAAAGCTTCTGTATAGCCAAGGACGCCATGAGCAGACTGAAGAGGCAAGTGACAGTATGGGAAGACATTTTTGCTAGCTCTTTCTTGAATGGATGGTTAATATTTAGAATACATACAGACCTCAAGATTAGATCTCTCAAAGTTGAAGTCCCAACCAAAAAATGAGCAATTAAAATGAAAAAAACAAACAAAAAAACCACACAAGTGATCAATAAATATATGAAAACATGTCCAACATCACTGGCTATCAGAAAAAGTGCAAATTAAAACAGTGCTGTGATTCCATCTTTCCCCGGAAACAATGACTATCTTCATGCAGTCAAAGAATAACACATGCTAGCCGGGCATGGTGGCACATGCCTGTAATCCCAGCACTCGGGAGGCTGAGGCAGGAGAATTGGTGTGAGTTCGACACCAGCCTGGGCTACAAAAGTGAGCTCAAGGCCGGCCTCAACTGCACAGTGAGACCCTGTCTCAAAAAGACAAAAAAAAAAAAAAAAAAAAAAAAAAAAAAAAAAAAAAAAAAAAAAAAAAGAATAACACATGCTTCTGAGGCTGTGGAGCAAGCAGTAGCCCTGTCTCTTCATTGTTAGCGGGAATGTAAACTAGGAGAACCACCATGCAGTCTGTATTGAGATTCTTCAATAAACTAAAACTAGAAGTTTCGCTTGACTCAACTGTTCCTCTTCTAGCTATCTTCCTGAAAGCGTGAAAGACACATCTTACTATAGTGCTATATGCGTGTTGCTATGGTTTGTGTCCAGCTGTCCCCACTAAGCCTCACACAGTCATTGGGGTGGCTTCGAGAGTTTGCAATTAATCCACGATCCAATGCCGGGATTAGGAATGTGGGGGCTACACTTGCTCTAGGCAGATAATCTGCATGCAGATGTCAGGAGGAGGAGAGAGCCTAGCTGGCCGCCTTCGCTGCTGTCCTCCCCTTAGCTCTTGGCTGTTTTCCACCACCATGTGCTGCTGTCCTCTGCTGTGTGCTACTCTGCGTTGGAGCCAGTTGAGTGTAGACTGAAACCTCCACTAACTGTGACCTAAATAAACCCTTCCTGCCTTAGTTTTGGGTGCCAGATATTTTGTCCCAGCAAGGAAAGAAAAGTAACTGGAACACATGTTTTTAGCAGCATAATTCATGATAGTTAGATCTTAGAAGTGACCTGTGTTTCCATCAACAGATAAATGGATTAAAACATCAGAGGTATTTATATACAATGGCATACTGCCCCGTGTCATAAAGAATGACACATTTGAATCATCTGTAGGGAAACGGATGGGACTGAGGCCATAGAGTACCATGAGCTAAATCAAGTTTGGAAGCTTAAATAGCATACGGTTTCATTCATATAAACAAAGCCAAGCGATACAGCAAAATAAAAGATAACCAATGAGATACAGAGAGGTGGGTCTTTCACCAAAGGGAAGGTACCCAGAGATCAGGGTGGGGGAGGGGGAGAGGAGGATAACAGAACCGAGGTGTTTCCTGCCCATGTGGCAATGATCCCACAGAGATAAAATTATTGCACCCTGCAAACAAGTAAAAAAAAAATAAAATAAAATAAAATAAAGAGCAATATCTGTCTTGTGAAGGAACTTCCGGCAGTCTGAATGCTTCTATTTCCCCCAAATTCCAGGTTGGAATCATAACTCCAAAGATAAGACGTTACTGGGAGGTGAAACCTTGCGGAAGTGATTGAGCCATGAATATAGTGCCTGGGGAATTAGGATTCGTTCCTTAATAAAAAAGGCTCAGGGCCCAGGAGATAGCTCGGTGTTCTAACTGCTGCATGGCAAGCATAAGGACTCAGGTTTGATCCCTGGTGCTGCTGCCAGCCCTAGAACCCTGAGTGCACCACGCAGGCCCTGAAAATGGGCATGGGGTGCACGCTTGTAATCCCTGCACTGGGGAGGCTGAGAAAGGAGGATCAGTAAGTCCAAGCTGTGTAGCAAGACCCGGTACCAAATGAACAAATTATTATTACTATTATTATTATTATTATTATTATTATTATTATTATTATTACTTTAGGTAAGGGCAGTAGGGTGTGCAGGGTCTCAATACTAGATCCGACTCGTAGTGATCCGCCTGTTTACAGCCTCCCAAGAGCTGGATTTGCAGGTGTTCACCACCACGCCCAGTCTCAATTGCTGTCCCAGCATGCCCCAGGGGTGGGGCTGGCACTGCAGGCCTACGGAGTGAACCGCCGGCCCCTGCGCCTGCTTGCAGGCACTTTAATCTGCTGAGCTATTTGGCTGGTCCTCAAGCGAATAAATTAAAATAAATAGATAAATGAATAAATCAGCGAGAGGCTCAAGACAGCTGCCTTGCGCTTTCCACCATGTGAGCACATAGCTGGCCACTGCCCTCCCTGAGCCAGGAAGCCAGCCATCACTTAACACGCAGCTCACTGGTGCCACCGGGGCCTTTGGCGCTGGGGCCTCTGGAACTCCTATTGTTGTAAGCCGCCCAGTTGAGGCAGCATCGTTCTAGCAACCGGAATACACTTGGACAAGACTCTCCTCATGGGCAGGTTTGATGAGAGAGAGCATTTTCCCTGGCAAAGACAAAAGGGGGCTCTAGGGACCAAGGACAGTCTGCAGTCAACAGCAAGCAAGGGTCTTACTTTTGCCACTGTACGTAATCAGTTCTGCAGACAACCTGAGCGTTTGGAATGAATGGCTTCCCCTTCGATATTCAGGGGCTGTGGGGGGGGGCATCCCCTTTATTATGGCTTTGCGCAAGACGATGCTGAATTGTGAGAGGGGTCCTGAACTACAAAATCCGCGAGAGCTTTTGAGCTAAGTTAGTGCAACTTTGTATATGGAAACAGGGCTGCTAAAATGATTAGTGTTTCCAAAACGTGATCAGTTTAGCTCTACTTCCACCGGGTGTTCCATGACAGGGAGCAAAGGGACTTGACGTCCACCTCAGGTTGTGAAGTATTGTATGCTGGCTCCTTGGCCTCCTTAGAGAGACGCTGAATATTCCCGGAAACTCAGGGGAGGCACTTGATACACTAGAATTGCTCCGGCTTCTTCTCATTATGGAACCCAGCCCTATTTGATTTCTGAACTTCTAATAATAGCATGCAAAATGAGTTTTCCCATTATTGTACCCCAATGTGGTGGTTTCCAAGGGAATGGGCCTCAGTCTAGGTACATTAAGATCTGCAGTCGTTCACCCCCCAGGCCTGCAGGAGATGCTGGGTACTTTCAAAGAAACACTCTTCCAAGTCCCAATTTCCTTGTGTTCTGTTGTCCAAACCAATCTGCCACAGAATGCGCCTGGGGGGACCCTTCAAGTTTGTTTTCTCTTTTAACTTTCTAAAAGGCCTCTCTTCCATCCATCTCCAATAGGCCTGGAGATGACAATAAACACAGCAATTTGGGTCTATAGTAAGAAACTGAACAGCTCTCAAATCGTCTCACAAACTCAATTTTCTATTTTTTGCTTTCACTTTACATAATAACTTACAAAATGGAAGAAGTTGATGGGGAACAGCTCTGGAAAATTTGATCTGGGATAAGTGGGCAAGTGAATGCATCTGTGGAAGTCTCATAGGCCATTAGGAGAGACTATTTTATGTCCACTCAAATGACCAGGTACCTCCCCAGGACAGGGAGAGTCTAAAGCCCTGAGCTGCTGCTGGTGAAGGCCACCTGAGCGTGGCAGTCAGTCCTGAGAAGCGTTTCCTGAACCCTGGGGCTCGTTGTTACCCTGATGTAATTTTTTTTTTTAATGGCTGGCTCAGCCTGCCCTGGTGGTGGGGCTGGTGCACGAAGTGGTGCCTAAACTTTCCTAAGCGGAAGCACTAGACCACTGAACCAATGCAGTGAGGAGAGAACCCAGCCCCACGCCAAACATGTTGACACTGAACCCTCAGGACCAGCTGACAGGTTAACTAGTCCCATATTTTATAAGTATAGAAAAGTGCTACTTAATGCGTTGGAAAAATCAAATTTGAACTCAGATTTGGGACTTCAAGTCCCGGTATGCTTTTTTGTTTCATTTCTTTTTCTTTGTCTCCCATGAGCTGACAGTGTGCTTGAAATCCTATACTGTTGAGTTACAGAGGGTCGTGGAGATATATCAGCAGGCTAAATGCCTGCTTAGGCAAGCACAGGGATCAGGGTTCGATCCCTGGCACCAGAGGTCACACTTGCCTCTGCCCTGGGTGCACTGAGCCAGCCACTGAGACTGGACGTGGAGGTGCATGTCTGTAATCCCAGTGCTGGGGAGGCTGAAAAGAGGAAGACTGCTAGAGTCTAAACTGTATAGTGAGACCCTGTGCCAAATACATGAAATTAAAAAAGAAAAGAAATACCACAGTTTCAAGGGGACTTCCCAGGGCAGCGGGGGTGGGGGGGGGTGGGGGGGGCGGGGGGCGCGGCAGTACAGTGACTCATTTCCTTTTACCCCTGTGAGGTGGCCCCTTAGACTCTTGTCCTGAGCACTCTACCTCGATACTGGGATCTGCAGAGCCTTAGGCTCTCTGGGAGATTTTTACATAGCTCCTTTCCCTGAGAGATAATCCTGTCCTGTGGCATGCCTCACTGGTAAGCCTCAGGGTGGCCTCCACCTGGCAAGAGGTGTATCAAAACACTCATGGAATTCTGGTGATGAGAAGGCTGTTGTGGGGTCGGGCAGATAGTTCCATGACACAAGTGCCTGCCTGGCAAGCATAAGGTCGTGAGTTCAAACCCTGGTCCTGCCAAAAAAAAAGAAGGTTTTGTGATAAATAGCGACATACTGGAAATTATTTCTAGAAACTGAAAACATATTTAAATGATAAGCATCATCGTGTCATTGTAGAAAGAAGCAAGATGCTAACCTATTTTATGATGACGGTGTTCATCCACTTGCGATGTGTGGTAAGTTGTTGCATAGCACGTGACTAATTTAACTAGGAGACATAAGTGTAGGTGCTTCATTGCTTCAGAATGAAATACACATGGGAAGAATAATGATGAGAGAATTTCTCTCCTAAGATTACAAACAGAACGTAGGTAGTCTGCCTGTATAAAAATGTTTACTGTATCTGGCCTAAAGAAATGGGTTTTATTGAATGCAGACGATAAAATGGAAAGGATATTTGAAGTAGAAGCAGGAATAGGTGAAACATGGGTTAGGCTTGGAGGCCGAGCAGAGGATGCCGGAGCACAGACAGCTAGGTCCTACTGAGACGCTGAAGTCACGGTGCCAGTGTGGCCCCGGGCTTCCTGGAGGTGAAACAGTGAGAAATTAGTGGATGGGCTAACAGATTTTGATGTGTTATCAGTAGGAAAAATGTATTTTCCATTAGCTGCCTAATTCTTTAATACTTCACACCAAATACCCTTTGCAGATAAAGTTTAAATATGCAATTTTGTGCAAGGTAAAAGGACTACTAATTAGAAGAAACTGTGTGAAGGAGAGTGCTTATAGAAATGTTTGTCACGAAAACCTAAGATTTCCAAAAATACTGTATTTAGGATAAAGAAGGGCATTTCAAAGTGTTCTCAGGTTAATCAGGGAAAAAGTAACCAAAAGCCTGCTGCTTTGAAGGTTTAATCCAAGATGCTTATCCAACCTCTTTGTTGAACAAATCTTGCATATAAGGCCTTCTCTGAAGACTTGCAGTATTTTCTGCGGGAGCCTAAAATGTCGGGGCACGGGCTTTCTCGTGCTATTAGGAAGGCAGCGCACCCTACCAGTTGCTTGGCCTTGGGGTGGAGCCCACAGACAGTCAAGTTGCCTCGCTGCCTGATTTTTATGCTATACTGCCTTGTACTGGCAGTGAGCAAAGGTACAACTTAAAGAGAAAGCAAAACACGTCACTAATCAAGGAAAGAAAATGAGCGAACTTCCCAAGAGCCAGATGCACAGATTCTCAGCGATTATGGGCATTACTTGGTACCTTCAGAAGAGCATGTGGGCTCAGGGACCGGGGCTGGATCTCAGGCGTGCTGTGCCAGCCCCACCCTGGGGCATGCTGAGACTGTGACTGAGACTGGGTGTGGTGGTGGCCTGTAACTTCAGCACCTGGGAGGCGGAAAGCAGAAAAATCGCTACGAATCCGATCTGTGTAGTGAGACCTGTAAGAAATATAGAAAAAAATGAAAAACAAAATAAAACAAGAGGATATAGACTGGCTTTCATACTCGTAAGAGACAAATGCATTAAAGATTTTACTTAAATCACTGTTATGAAAGTTCCAGGTGTGGTGTAACTGGTTCAGAGGAGAATCCTAGAGAACAGATGCGTTTGCACACTAAGGCTACTAAAATGAATTTGCAGATGAGACCATTAGTAGCTTTTGCACCGAAAAGGAGGAATATTCTCCCTCCTGACAGTTTATTTGCCTGTCCATGTCCACAGACATATATAAAGGGCTTTCCCTTCGATGATAAAATAGATTAAAAGTAATGAAGTCTTAGAACAGATAGCCCTGGAAAGATGTATCTAAGTGATTCATCACTTTCTCCTGGAGATGCAGAGTGATCTTAACTGCTTTTCTGAATTTCCTTCTTCTGCTGAGTAAATATTACCACTACCCTGCTATCTCACTGGTCCTAGGAGTGCCTACTTTGGGGGCATTTTGTAGCAAATACTGTTTTGTTGTTGTTGTTGTTTTGTTTTTCTTTCTATACTTCTTGGGATCCATAAATAGAACAGCAACCTACACTCTTGAAGTAAACACACTAGAGTGCTACTGTTGTGTGGAATCTCAAGTTGTGCCCTAATAACACGACTTTTGATGTCTGGCTTTAACCAAAGACTAAAGGATTTGATGAAAAGATTGGTGAATGTGCAGGTCTCACCACTCTATGCCAGACTGTGCTGTGTCCAAACAAATCAGGTGAGGGCCAGCTTACACAAGAACAGTTACTGCTGTGCACTCAAAGCACAGGGCTAGTAATAGTTTTACTCAACAAATAAAACCCATCACAAGTATTAGAGTCAGGCTGCCTGTTCACTAAGACTAATTCCCGCTTCCTTTGCAGCTAAGAAGGCCATCCCTCAATAAAACCCATCACAAGTATTAGAGTCAGGCTGCCTGTTCACTAAGACTAATTCCCGCTTCCTTTGCAGCTAAGGGTGGCTGTGTGGCTGAACTCTGGCCAAAATAACCACCCCACCACTTCCAAACCCAAGCCTCCTTCCTACTCCCTCTCACAGGGACTCACAGCATTGGAAGATGCAGAGCAGATGGCCTATCTGAAAAGGAGCCAGGGGCTCCGAAGGATCATGCCTTTTGGCCTAAGTGAGAAACGAACATGTATTAGTCTTTTGAGTTCTATGATTTATTTGCAGTAGTAACTAGTGTTAACTTAAGAAATACACATGATGGGGCCAGGGAGATAGCTCAGTAGAACAGATACTTGCCTAGCAAGTATAGGGTCCCTGGTACAAAAAAAAAAAAAAAAATACACATGACGAGTTTCTTTCGAGCTGAACATTTTTGAAATAGCAACTATAGTAACTTGTTCCCAAGCCAAAATCATGGAAAGGTTGTACACTGACAATCCCTTTTTTTTTTTTTTTTTGCCTCATTCTGCATCAATAGCCCTGAATCTGTAAAGTATTAACAATTTCTGAAATACCTTTTGGTACTAATTTGTGCATACAGTACAAAAAGGGTATACCAATAACATATGTGAATATATTCTTTGTACTAAGCTACAACTCCTTTTTCTTTCTTTTATTTTCTTTCTTTCTTTCTTTATTTCCTTCTCTTTCTCTCTCTCTCTCTCTCTTTCTTTCTTTCTTGCTTGCTTTCTTCTTTCTCTCTCTCTCTTTCTTTCTTTCTTTCTTTCTTTCTTTCTTTCTTTCTTTCTTTCTTTCTTCCTTTCTTTCTCTTTCCTACTTCCTCCCCTGTCTGTCAGTCTTGCTCAGTCTTTCTTCTTATGCAACTTCTCATTAAGTTTCTAAGTAGCTCAAACTGAGCTAGAATTTATGACCTCCTGTCTCACACTCCCAGAGCCCTGGAATTATAGGTACATACTGTCATGTCTAGTCTGAATGTATTATTTGCTTCCTAATCCATGGTAGCATGCTGTTTAAACTGTTTTCTTTGCTTCTGTCATGGAATAAGATGCTGTAGTGACTTTTATTGTGGTGTATAAATGTCTCGTCTTCTGTTGCACAGTGTTTCATGAGTTGGCTACTGAAGATGACTTGACAAGTCATTCATTGATGGATGCTTGCCAACTCATCATTTTGATGTTAGGTGATGTAACTGGACCAAAACCATGTTAGGTTAAAGTTTAAATCCAGTTGTGGGTGACCACAAACCAGACACGTTGACCAGCTTCCTTCAGGAGAGATGGGCACCTAGAAGAGCCTTTTCCTTAGTTTGTCAAAGTCAACAATGTGACATGTGAAGGGAGACGTGGCCAGGAAGATTGCCTCCTGGGACAGGTTCCTGGAGAAGGTGTGGCCACTGCATCCAGCTGGGCTCATATCTCAGCTGTGCAAATAAAGCATCCGCACCGCTGTTGAACTCTAGCAGGTGACCCACCTTCTGTGAGACATCATTTTGGAGACCGTCCCTAATCCACATGTTGGAAACTTTGCAGCCTCTAGCCCTGACTGTGAAAAGATTGAAAGAGAAACTAATTTTCTTGCTGATTTAAAAATCTCAAGCTCTTGGCCTCTCTTCATTTTTCTCTGCCTTTTCCTCATTTCTCATGGGAAGGTAAGACTCAGGACTAGACTCTCCCTCCTTTTCCTTCCAGAATCCAAGCCCAAGAGAAGGGGCTGTTTCCAGCGTCCTCTGCCCTAGAGGCAGGGGTCAGGTCCTATTGGTTCTTTGGTCACAACATCTTTCGCAGTGGGCAGCACAGGAGAGGCATAATCCGAGCACAGCTTTGTGTGGTTCCAGACATGGAGATGCAGAAGGCTCCTGCGCTGTATAAGTCAGTGATCAGGGGTGATGTGGTGTGCACACAGTGCACGTCCTAATTAATAACCAGGTACGCTGTGGGCACACCCAGGCGTTGATCCCGGAAAAGGCGAGGAACTGGGCCTCCTAGCAGAATATTCTGCCATAAGCAAAGATTCGAGAGACCGGCTTGTTCATCTGATTGCTTTCATAAAAGAAGACACGAGACCAAAGTGGCCGTGCCTGGCTCAAGGGTTCACACACAAAAGGCACAGTGCTCTGGTTCTCTGCTGTGCATAGCCTTCCCCCATGATAATTCATGCTTCCCCTTTAATACTTTGTGCTATTGGCCATGGCTTTAACTATGCCGAATTTAATAAGTATGTTAATGGACTGTGTTTGACCTGCCAAAGCACTCACTTTTCTTCAGTGAAACACTGTTGACTGGAGTGGTCATAATGCAGGTACCAGCTTTGTTTTGGGCGCAGTGCTGAGATTCTTGAGCAGACAGAAGACCACTTGAGACCTAGAAACTGGCTCTGCATGTCCCAAGTACACGCTCTGCTATTCCCTTGGGCATCTAGAATTTTGCTGATTCTGAATCAACAAGCATTAGAGGGCATATGAGAGCATCCACAAGGGAATAATAGAGATAAAACATACCTACTTTTTGTTACCATTGAGAGTTGAGTCCGATTTCCTAACCTAATATAAATTTAATATCCAGCCTCCATCATTAACCAACACCGGCTGAGTCAGAAAGCTTATTCTCCTCAGATTACCGCACAGTTTCACTTTAAGGGGAGTAAAATTAGGGGGCTTCTCTCTCCTTGGACAGGGATGTGGGGTGTGAAGGATGATTTGTGTCTCTACTTTATAGGTTCAGACTCAGTTTCATCTAGCATCCGTTCATAAACAGAGGTGACAGTGCCCATTTTGTCTATTAAGGAAACAACGTGTGTTCATTCCTCAGGTTTTGGAAGATCCTCGACTGCCTCTGACTGCATGATCCTACACTGGAGCCGGCCCTTTGGTCTCCCTCACAGATGATGGTATAATGGGAATCAGGAGGTCTTTGCCGTTTCCTTTGCCAGGACTAGCACAGTAATTTCTTTCTTCCTTCTTGTTCATGAGTTATACATTGTGACCTCAGAGCTCTTAGCATTTTCATAGGATGAAAGCCCCACAATGATGAAAACAAGGCCGAGAGCCCAGGTTGAGGCTGAAGCCCTCGTGGCAGCCTTGGTACCTAACATTCCTCCTGTGTGAGCCAAATTGGTCACTTTCTAGGGCATCTTTTTTGTTTAGCCCATGTTGCATTTATGTAAAATAAAGAGCCCTGATTATGTACCAGACTCCCAAGAGTTTGTTTTATAAACTAGGTTGTCAATTTTTTAATTTATCCAGAGAAATAAATGCCAGAATATTCCCACAGGCTGGTTAGCTTCTGCTTTTCTCTAGAGGAAGCCTATATAGGAAACCAAATTATGATGAAAAGGTTCTTCACAAATGTACTGACAGGATAAAGAGAGTAGGACAGTCTCTGGGGGCACCTGCGACAATCCAACGCGCAATGCCTGCTAAGTAGGGCGGAACAGTTCTGCAGCTAACGTGGGCCTGGTGAATTTCTCAGGATCGCACTGATGATTTATTCTTTCCATCTTTTCACTTGAATGCTTATCAGTCACCTACTGATACTGGTCCCCTCTTCAGATGTCAGATAGTTTTATGACTGCGACACTAGCTGCTATCCTCACTACTTGCCCTCTACCCAGAATCCTTCACTCCTGCTGATCTAAGTTTTGCTCTGTTAAAATTCTCTGTCTTCTAGGTCTTGAGAACACACACCAGCTCCTTTGTGAGACTTTCATCTTTCTGCCCCAGTTAAAGCTTAATCTCTTCTCTGCATCTCTACAGCAGCAAATGGATCCTTTGGCAGTAGCATGAGTTAGACACAGGTTCACCTCCTAGGTTATGAGATCTTTGAGGTTCAGTTGGTTCCGTTCTTTCTCCTCTTCAATTCCTACCACACCCATCACAAATCGTAAGTGCACTGGATTCATGTCCCGTGGTGTAGGCATTATTATGGATCATTCAGCTGGTTATTACTATTTTTTAATGACCTTCTGTTGTGCTGCTCAGGCCTAGGTGAGCAGCATGTGAAACGAAACCTAACTTGTTAAAAATGTGGCCAAGGACTTCAGAAGCATCCTTGAACAGCCAAAGGACAGGGACGGGATAGTGACCTGAGGAGAGCTGGTCTGAGGATCATGAGGATTGGGGAAACCTCCACTCTCATGCCTGCATCCTTTCTGCCTGCCACGCCAGGGAAGCTAGAAGCTGACAGGCTGAGAGCTTCTCATCACCCGGCGTCAGCTACTGACAGAAACCTTCTTAAGGTGACCAATGCTTCTGGAATTAGCTCCGTGTGCCACAGGGGGTGGCGCTGGCCCTGTTCCTCCCTTTTCCTGGAATCTTTGTTCTTTGACATTGATGAGTAAGCTCTCTTTCCCAAGAGGTTCCATGTTCTGTTTCGTGCATGTGTGCTGGAAGTAGAAGAGCCAGCGTGCTGCGTCTGGGTCGGCCTTGGGAGGCATCTTCTGCTGCTGACTCGACTATACTCCTTAGCTGCTCCGTGAGAAGGATTGGCCCAGCCTAGCCGTCAGGTCTGCGGACAGGGGGCATTCTAGACACCTGGAATAGAGCTGCCCACCGGGTCCGGGTGCATCTACCACACCCTGCTTACTTAGTTGCCTGTGTAGTCTCAGCCAAGACCACTGGAGCCCCACAGCTGAGCCCAGCTGCCACTCCTCTGAGCCCCAGATCAGAAGAATAAGCGACTCTTCTTCTCAGAGATGAGGCATTAATGCCGAACTTTTAAGGCAGTAGCTAAAGGACAAGAAGCAAGCTTCAGCTTTGCAACTTCTGAGCTATGTGGCCCTAGGCAAGAAGCTTATTCCCCTGTGTTTCACTAGTCACCTCTGTGAGACAGAGGCAGAAACACTACATGTGTCAGACAATTGTGAGGACAGGAGGTACAATGTGGTGGTTATTGTTATTATTATTATTATTATTATTGCTTGTTCACATGCCCTCCCAGACAATCGCAGCCAGGCAGGTGGCAGTAGGGGCTAGCCTTGCCTGGGCAGGTAACTGTCCTTGGTCAGAGAGGCTGAGGGGGCCGTAAGATAGCAGCTGCCACCACATGTGAACAACATGGGTCGGGACGTGAAAGAGGCATTTTCCCGGAGACCTCGGTGCAGCTCCCACATTAACATGGGAAGACGCTGGGCCAACATAAAGTACAAATGTGGAGGGTGCGTTGTAGTTATTTCTCAAACTATACTTTCCTTGGCAACTTGGGAGTCACCGCAATCGGTTTCAGATTCTAAGCCTTAGAACCAGATAGATGCACAGGGATGGCCTGACTTCTGTTTTCTCAGCTTTAGTTTTAGGACAGTAAAGACTTAATTTTGAATTAAATTCCTTGACTTACATGTTTAGGCTCTTGAAGAGTAAAGACAACAGTTCCTGAGGCTCCTGACAATGAGGTGCCTAAGGCAAGCCTGTAGCACATGGTGGACAGCAAGTGGTGGAGAAGCTCTTGCTGCCCTTCCCAGAAGCCCCTCCTGCGACGGGCTGCTGCTCGTTAGCTTTCTTCGCAGCAGGGCATCATCCTGACCTTGCCACTTGAATATCTGGACTTGTGTCCCTGACTAGGGCCTAAGACCAATCCCATTAAAAACATGTTTGTGAAACCCAAATATGAACAAGGTATCGCTGCTCGTGTCTGCGACTCTAGGGTTTCAAAGAGGATAGACTCAAGAGAAGCCCTGTGATACTTGACTAGGAAAATCCTCCTTCACGTGCAGGTTCTGGATTGTAAAGCTATTATTAAAACCGGCAAATGATACCTAACGGAACGGCCTCTACCTTTCTTTCTCTCTCCCTGACTGATGGGGAAATGCCGCGGGGTGGGGGGCTGTCTCGCGCGTGTGCCGGCAACGGCAGGCTTCTTAACAATCGGGATTTGTCATTATTCCCAGAGCATTAGGAAATAGACAGACACCAATGCCCAGTAAGAAGAGCAGTGAACCGTTTTCCTGTCACAGCAAGCAGACAGAGAGAACCTGGCGGTCCCCAGCTTAATTAAGTCTACCAAGCTCGCAGCCAGAAGGAGCGGATTTTCCTGTTCTCTTTCTCACGCCTGGATCCACACACACCCTCCACGGGGCCCAGCAGGAAATGATGTAATAGCTTGATGTTTCTAAGCACTAAGAGAAACTGCTCTTTGTCACATGTCTTCTTTGGGTGTGAGGAAAACGGGGAGCAGGAAATGAATTTGTTGTTCTTGAGTGGAAAGCGTTACCCAGGAGAGGAGATGAACGAAGACCAAAGCGTCATGCTGCACAGTAGTAGACACGGCTCAGGATAAGGGACACAACTTTCATCCTGGGCTGTGTATGTTTGCATGTGTGGCTTCTAGCGGGGAGATGGGGTTAAGGAGGTTTTAAATGAATCCCCACGGACAGAACGTTTCATTATGTTGCTGAATGTCCGAGACGCGGGACTGTGTGCACGATGGGTCCTTCTGGTGCTTAGTGATGAGTTCTTCGGAGGGGGTGGAGGACGCCGGTGGCATGAGGCATTTCTGCTCGCCTTGAGAAATATCACTGCACTTGCTGTGCCTACGGATAACTGACCAATCCTCAGCCTGGACAGAGGCTGCAGAGGGCAGCGGGCGTTCTGTAACCAGATGGCGTGAGCGAGGTCTGGGCACACAGGGGCTTGTGCCGGTAGCTTTTCGGGAAAGTCCCACTCAGTGGCTGCTTTTGAAAGATCTTGATTTTAGGTAAATTGACTTTCTCATCATCACTGCCACCCCATCAAACAGGCAAATTAATTGAGCACAAGTGACTCACTGGTCCCTTATGAATTACTTTCCAATTGTTTTTAATAGCTTCTCTTTATCTGCAGCACACGGAAACCCAGTTGACCTTTAACAGCCTTTCTTATAAATGAACCCAGTTGCAGCTTGGCTCCTCCACTTTGCGATCCTTATCTCCTGGCACCTTGAATCTAAGCTCATTTGGATGCCGGTCCAGCTGTCTCTCTAATGGTATCTATCCATTAATTAAACACACCGTGCTTAACAGCTTGCTCACCAGCAGCTGTAAAGGATGAGAAGGCAGTCCGCTTGTAATCTGCAAATATTTATTTTCTTTGGGAGGGATTGGCTGGGAAAAGATTAAGTGTAGAGGAGGGTAACCAGCCTGTGGGGGGTGTGTGCGCTGTGGCGGAAGTTTCTGCCGAGTCACCTCAGGGGCGGTTGGTGAGCGGGCAGGCTGGCTGCTAATCCCCGCAATCACAAGTTATAGAAGGCTGGCTCAAGCGAGTCTTTTCCTCCCTCCATCTGGGCGGAAGACTGCGTCTTTGTTCTCCAAGAATTTTAGTGAATGCATGTGAATGCATCTGCAGGCAAAAGTGAGTCCGCCTCAGACAGACCTGGACTCTGATATTTATGGGGCCCGCTCTGCACAGGTGCCGGGTTGTGGCTTGTCCCTTCTTACCCTGCCACAATGCATTATGGGACTTTCCTTAGTCCATTTATAATTTTCCTGGTCTCTTTGACTTATTCCTTACTGAACTATGTAACAACTGCCCTGGAACAGCAACATAAAGGATTGAAAATTGGGTGTACTTATCTTTTTTTAAATATGGTTTTCACTCGCCGGGCGTGGTGGCGCACGCCTATAATCCCAGCACTTGGGAGGCTGAGGCAGGAGGGTCGGTGAGAGTTCGAGACCAGCCTGGGCTACAAAACTAAGCTCAGGCCAGCCTGAACTGTACAGTGAGACCCTGTCTCAAAAAGACAAATAAATGAATAAATAAATATGTTTTTCAAATTCTTAATATTTATTTGTTTATTTATTTATTTTTTGAGATAGGGTCTCGCCTATCAATTTAGGCTGGCCTTGAGCTCACTCTGGTAGCCCAGGCTGGTCTTGAACTTGCACAGATCCTCCTGCCTCAGTCTCCCAAGGGCTGGGATTAGAGGCGTGTGCCACCATGCCTGGCTCTTTTTTTTTTTTTTTTTTTTTTTTTTTTTTTTTTTTTTTTTTTTTTTTTTTTTTTTTTTTTTTTTTTTTTTTTTTTTTTTTTTTTTTTTTTTTTTTTTTTTTTTTTTTTTTTTTTTTTTTTTTTTTTTTTTTAGCAGAATTGGGGATTGAACTCGGGACCTTGCACTTGCCAGGCAGGCACTTATGTGCCTGAGCTATCTATCTCCCTGGCCCCGAATATATTTTCAAAGGCCTAAGTGGTAGAATATTAGAAAATGCAGACTAGTAAAACTATGAGAATAAAATGATTATATTGTAAATACCTAGAGACTAAGAAATTGATATTTCAGGTCATTTTTGTATATTTTGGGATATATATTTATAATATACTTAACATGCCTAGATGTATTTACAATATGCTTCTCTAATACTAAGCACCTTTTCATCTCAGTATACTTTCATTTTATTGAATACTAGAACTGGTTCGGTGTTTAGAATTGCCTCCAAAACATTCCTTGTTGCATGTGCTATGTGTTCTGGTCTCTCTCCATCTTGCCTGGTCCACTGTGCCCATGCACTGATGGCCGGAGAGTGCGATCCACTTATCCAGCGCAAGGTCCAGGCATCAGCCTTGATTCCTCAGAGACAAAGATTTTGGCACAGGTAGTTTTAGAAAGTGGGCCCCTCAAAGTGGAGCCAGGGGAGCAGCCAGCTGAGCAGGCAGAAAGCATTGCTACATCGTAGGGGGTGTTACTGAGGCTGCCGCTGTGAACGGGAGCTCAGTGCTTCAGGGACCACAGAGAAGCAGGCAGGATGCTTCTGGAATTGCCCACTCAAGAGACAGGAACTCGAGGGACATGACTACTACCTCCCCTTGGAAAAAAGAAGTCAACTCCCCTTGCATGCTTGCTGGAAAGGCCGAGGCCTTGACCCAGAGTCTGGGAGAGACCGTGGGCAGTCATGCAGGAAGCCGGGCCCAGCATGTGTGCTCTCTAGCTCAAGGCAGAAGTGGGCAAAGGAAGTGAGACTGGAGGGCCAAGGTACTGTGCCCATGCTGCAGATCTGTCTGTACGTTTTCCCTTCATTTTTCCCAGTCTAAAGTTTATAAGCCGTAATATCACTAAATTAAGCAACTTGAGGAAGTTGGTTTCATTACCATTATTGGCCTATGTCTCAGGGACTCTTCTCTTGTTGCTGAGACAAAATACACGACAGCTAAAATGAAGGAAGGCAAGATTTATTTTGCTCACAGTCAGTGGAGGTTTCAGTCCATACTCGGGAGGCTCCGAGGCAGAGTGGCACATGGCAGAGAGCAGCCTTTTAATGGTGGTAGCAAAGGGCAGAGAGCAAAGGGCAATGGGAGCGGTGGTAGCGGCAATGGCTGCAGAGAGCAAGGCAGTCTCTCTCCGTCACGTGGCACTTGGGCTCTCTGCCCCAGGCTGGTGTAGCACTCACACCCATGATCCCAGCACTGGATCATAAATTAATTACAAAGTCTACAAGTCTGCTGCATGAGGCTTTGGGGGGACAACTAGACACAAACCGTAACAGCCTATACTTGCAGAAATGTGTTGTCACCTATTTTCAAAAGACTAATTCACTGAACTTTTTCTGAGTACCAGCTATTGGGGAAAGTACTGAAGAAACAGTTTGCCCTTCAGGGTAGCGTGTTTTATGAAGTGAAATGTCACCAGGGTAGAAGTATTGTGGCGTGTGGCCCTGGAGCAGGGAGGGTCGATCACTTCTTCACAAGGGTATAAGGGAGTCGTAGAGGTGGAAAGGACTTCTATATTTGTACAGTGATACCTGATGTAGGATCCTGAAAGACAAACAGGAGGGAGGGATGCACTCAGGATTGAGGGACATTGAGATAGTTACAGGAATGACAAAGGAAATCTTCCGGGGGAGCGAGCATCCCTCGTTACAAGTGGAGAGTGGGTATCACGAGGTGGAGCAAGGATTAGAAAAAGGAAACTGGTTAAATCCAGGTCACGTTGTGCCTGGGACGAGCTGCTGCTTCTACTGCTGATTTTACATAGAATGTACCCTTAGGAATGTGGCATGCTCGATTTCGTGCACACTGCAGATTTTTGAATAAGCAAAGCTTTAACTAAAAACAATAACATTACCTAGAAGGTAACTCCACAGAGTTGTTATAATTTAGTTAGTAAAGATTCTAGTAGCACAAACTTACTCTTTAGCTAATTTTAAAAATGTAGCTATCAAGTGAGTTCTTGTTCATAGCCGTGGAATAATATTACACATGAAATATAAGAAATATGCATGCTGAATGGGGCAAGTCATAAGGCACCTAGAGAGAAAACATTCTCTCAGGCTCTCACAGAGAGCAAACTGGTTAAGCAATGGCCATGACTCATCCCGATGGCTGACACTGACAACAGTGCTACAAAGCATTGTACATGGTTTCAAAGTTAGTCCTGAGGAGATTTCACTTTGGAAGATACAAAAGGTTTGTTACACAGGTCTTGCTTTAACTTGCCCTTAACCACCCTGCAGAAAAGTTTAACTATGAGGCCCTGTTTTCAAGGGTTAAAAGGAAGTAGATGCCTAGAAAGAAGAGCAGAGAAGTGGGGGTAGGGCAGGCCCAAGTTAAGGCTGCTACTTCCGGTAGCCCAGTCCTAGGGGGCTGTGTTGAGTCCGACGGAGAATGGTGGGGTTGGGGCTGTTTCCACAAGGAGTGAGACACGCTCGGTGCGTGCAAAATCTCTTTCTTTCCCATGGACAGCGTGATGTTAAGGAAGCAAGGATTCTTGCACTCTCTCCAGGACTGCAGGTCCACGGCTAGTTCTCTGAGGGTTGAGAGGACCAGGACACTGCCCCCTTGACCATGACATCTTCAAGTTCTTGTAGCAGACATGCCTGGTAGGACATCATCTTTGGGCATCTTTGCAGGCAGGAGCTGCAAAGGAAGAAGACAGAGTCTGCCAGAGAAAAGTGGGAGGTGCTTTAGCTCAAGTCTGGAGGGAAATGACAAGTCAGGAAGCGAGCTTACTAACGTGACTGCCTGGAAACTCCCCCAGTAACTAGCAAAGTTCACAGGGAACGGCAGACACTCATAGATGGAATCCATAGCACTGCAATGAGTGCACATGTAAATCTTGTGAATCTTATTCGCTTCCACCCAAAGGTAAGTGTTAGAAGATTTAGCTTACAAGTAATGATAGAATCAGGAATGTTCCTGGCTTAATCATGTGGTGGAGAGTCCTGAGTCCTTGCCTGAAAACCTCCCTGGTTATGACCCTGGGCCAATGGTCTCTAATGTGTGGTAGTATTTTCCTAAAATAGGGACTCTGGTCACAGACTGAACTGTGAAAGTCACAAGTCCCTTGAACACGATACATAGTCTTAGAACATGATACGCAGTCTTACAAAGAACCAGTGCCATTGCTCTTTGGGGTGGGGGGCTGTCGCTGCGCGGGTGTTGATTGGCACCAGGGGAAGAGGCCATATATTCCACCTTTCTGCCAAAGTGAGGAGATTTATCTGAGTGCCAGCGAATGGAAGGTGGCAGAGAGGAGACCAAGGTGGCCAGGAACCAGCTACTTTCAATAAGACTGTGGTGTCTACAGGAGTCTGTGACAAAAGCAGAGCCAAATCAGGACCCTGTCACTCTCCAGAGCATGACAGATGGTGTGGCCACTGAGGGCTGACTTCTAATCCCAGGCTGTGCCTGACTCTCTCGAACAAGCAGATTTAGTGAGCCTTTACTAGTGCGCCTCTGAGCAGAGAGGTTGGAAGATGGGAGGGTGACGTCAGCCCCCTCCCACCCGCCATGAAAAACCAAAGATCTTCATTATCTCACCAGACAGAGGTCACAGAAAGCCAGACCCAAACTCACACGCACTCCATTGGTTACTCTTAGTCTTCTGTGCTTTGGGATAAGTTGCTTGAATTTTGTTGTCAAAAACGTGAGCTAGGGTCATCTTTAGCGTGTGTCAAATTAGCTGTATCTTTTGTCTTTTCTGTTATTTCTATTTTCAATATTTTTAGTAACTTTGATCTAGCAATAGAATACAATGAGGCTTCTTTTCCTTTGCAATAAAATATTCCCCAGGATCAGAGCTTGTCAAGGTGCAGGAAGAGAGTATGAACTTACTCTGTTGACGATGAATTCTTTTGGTGCGATGTTTCAGTGGGGAGGGAGGCTGTTTGGAAATGTGCAGTAGGGTTAAAATGTCAATTCTGTCTCTCATCCAATGGCAAATTTCCCCACTGATAGGGTTATATTATATCAACGATAGAAGAATGATCACATACGTACCATTTGGAAGTTAAAAACTGAAAGCAACTTCACTGTTGACCGACAAGAGATTTTGTTAAACAAATTATAGTGTGACTGCATGATCCAGTCAGTGCTGAAACCTGTGGTGCAAGTGCATTAGAAAGGCGGAAGCTAAAGCCGGGCGTGGTGGCTCACGCCTGTAATCCCAGCACTCGGGAGGCTGAGGCAGGAGGATCGGTGCAAGTTCAAGACCAGCATGGGCTACAAAAGTGAGCTCAAGGCCAGCCTCAATTGCATAACAAGACTCTGTCTCAAAAAGACAAAAGAAAAAAAAAAAAAAAGAAAGAAAGGCAGAAGGTTTATGGTGTGCGAGTCCATCTTAAAAATACACATGTGTTTACATTTGCATATATTTGCATATTATGTCAATATAAAAGAAAACGAGAACAGCAAGGTGTCAATGATGCATGACTATAGAGGTAAGAGATACTGTTGTACAAGGTGAGATGTTTACTCATCCAAGCCTTAAACACACTGAAAAATAAAAAGCACAAGGGCGTGCGGTTAATGCTGAGCATGTTGTTAGCTCATCCCAAGGTAGCTGGGTGGGATACGGTCGGCCCAGGGATGGACTGAGGTCCGCGGCTGTGCTGCTTCTGCCCTGGCTGAGGAAGGGTCACCTCCCTGCCCACTTTCACTGTTAATATGAATTTTTAAAACAAAAACACTCCCAAAAAACCCAAAGATATATATATATATATATATATATATATATATATATATATATATACATATACATATATATATCGACAGAAAGGGGAATGCAAATAGACTAATGTGAAATTCTGAGAGAAATCCTGGCACTGTCGGGAACTGTCCTTGCTGGCGGCCATCAGCCAAGAGGAGTGTGATGGGAAGCTACTTGCACCCCGCCCTTGCTGGCTGGCTGTTTCTGAGTGAGGCCACCAGACTCTGTGTTGGATGAATTCACGCTCATTTCAATCGCCTTCAGCCTCGGAGGGGAGGGGCTGGAGTCCTGGCTTCTTCCTGCACAGAGCTGTTGGTTATGTTCCTGCAGGACAGGGAGCCAGGTAGTTTTGGAAGAACCGTGTCACCAATTCTTTGTAAGAGTTAGAGCTGAGATACCATTCCACCTACTATTTGAAGTTATCTGCAAGAAAAAAAAAAAGTCTGCTTATGAAGTTGCACATACGCAGTCATGCTTTTTTTTTTTTTTTTTTTTTAAATGTACTGGATACATGATCTCACTATACAGCATGGACTTGTAGTGATCTTCCTGTTTCCGGCCTTCCCAGTGCTGGGATTACAGATGTGCACCACCATGCCTGGTCTCGGTGACCAGCTCGGTATGCCCGAGAGTGGGACCAGCATGGTATGTGGTGTCCAGAATTGAATCCTGGTCCCTGTGCTTGCCTGAGCAGGCACTTAGCCTGCCGAGCTGTCTCACCGACCCTCACAGTTACACTTTTAATGCCTGAATGATAAAGTGTCCTTTGTTACAACGTAGATCTCAGATGCTCTGGCGCGTCTTCCACGTATCCAGCCCTGCTAGATGCCACCCCTACAGAGAGGAGAGCGAGCATGTCCTTCCAGTTCGCAATCTACCTGTAGAAGTAGATATGTGAGAGTCACAAATTACAATGTAGGATATCAGTTACAGTGAAGTTAGCAGATACAAGCCATAGTCGGCACAGAACACGCACACTGATGTTTATATTTCACGGGGAAGTTCATCATCACTCCAGCTTACTAATTAGGCTGAAGAGATATGGCATTCTTACCTACGCAACCAAGAATTTTGTGACTGACCATTTAGGAAATGGCATCTTTCTTACTTCTCAAGAGGTTTTGAGATTCTCCAGTTAACATTGCCAGGGGTGGGCGACACAGCTCAGTTGCCTGAAGCACCTGCTTAGGTAAGCTTAGGTAAGAGTGCAGGGACCGAGGTTGGATCCCTGGCACCCCATGCCGCGCCGCCAACTCCATCCCTAGGGTGGGCTGAGCCACCAAACACACACACACACACACACACACACACACACACACACACACACACACAAATTCCAGTGCCAGCCAGATAGTTCAGCAGACTAAAGCACTGCTTAGGCAGAGGGCAGCGGCCCGGGTTAGATCCCTGCATGCTGTGCTGGGCCCGTCCCCAGGGTGCGTCGAGACTGTGATTGAGACTGCACGTGGTGGCACGTGCCTGTAATTCCAGTTCTTGGGAGCCTGTAAATAGGCGGATCACTATGAGTTCCGTCTAGTAGTGAGACCTTGAACACCCTGTAGACCCTTCCCTAAAGTGTACAGAAATAAATTAAAGGAAAAGAAAATAAATAAAAGCTCAGGATCTTTTAAAATAATTTTTTCCAATTAGTTAACAGACAAAAATTACTTCCTGAATATTGTACAAGAAAGGGCAGTTTTTTTTTCTTTTTTTTTGTCTTTTTGAGACAGGGTTTTGCTATGCAGTTCAGGCTGGCAGTTGAGCTCAGTTTTGTAGCCCAGGCTGGTCTCGAACTCACACTGATCCTCCTGCCTCAGCTTCCCAAGTGCTGGGATTACAGGCATGCGCCACCACGCCGGGCCACAAATGACAGATTTGGGCCATCCAGAAAAGTTTGTTTGTTTGTTTCTTTCTTACTTTCTCTTTTTCTTTCTTTGTTTTTACTTTCTTCCTCTTTTTTTTTTTTTTTTTTTTGTATTTTAGGGAAGGTTTACAGGGTGTTCAGGGTCTCACTACTAGATCAGACTTGTAGTGATCCACTGTTTACAGCTTCCCAAGAGCTGGGATTATAGGCATGCACCACCATGCCCAGACTCAGTTGCTGTCTCAGTGCACCCCAGGGGCAGGGCTGATATGGCAGGCAGGCCCAGGGGTTGAACCCCTGGCCTCTGAGCCTGCTTGCAGGCACTTTAATCCACTGAGCTATTTGGCCGGCCCCAGAAAAATTTCTTAAGACGTGGGGAAGCATAAAGCCGCATTGATCAATGAATATTGACACCAAGAGAGATTTTTGTTTTTCCTTTTAGCAGTTTTTAATTAAAAGCTACACACAGGAGTTCTTTGCTCCACCGTCTTCTCCTCCGTTCCTTCCCTGTGTTTGCCCTCCTCCTTTCCTACTTGGCGAGACTTGGCTCTCTGTTCCAGGATCTCGTGCGGTCTTTGTCTAGTCTTAGCCTGGTGATAACCACCCTCCTGGGACGCATGCGCATGTGGAGAGTTGTGCTCTTTGCGTTCTCCCCCTGCACTGGCTCAATGTCGAGGACGTCCTTCTTCCTGCACACCTGGACTCCTTTGCCTATCTGCTGACCTTTATAGTGTCCTTACACAAGCTGAACCTCGCCATCCTTTCAGATGGACATAGAGCGAATATTGTCTTTCTGTCTCAGCTCTTTGGCAAGAGGGGAAAACATAATTTTTCCAGCGAATGTGGGAAGGCACATTGAAATGCCTTTTATGGTTTTTGCTTTGGTCTGAAGTCACAAAAAGATTGAACTTCATTTTGGCCTCTGCAACTCCAGCGATGGCCAAAGAAGGTAAGACTCAAGAGAGGTTTTGACATTGCTAATCACTGTTTGGTCCTTCTTTTCCATCCTAAATTATTTTATTATTGTGGGCTCCACTTACTTAAAATTATGCTATTAAATCGCATAAACATAGGCCTGTGCGTGTTGATTTTGTATTGCAAGTTAAATAGATACAGCAAATTAAACCAAAACAAAGTAAACCTGTGTATTTTCTTCAGTTAATTTTGTTGGGCTGCCTGCTTTAACACGTGCCAGAAAAGTAAAAGAAAACCAAAAGGAATATGACAGTAGTTCTGGATTATGTATAATTGGAAGAGGGAAATTAAAAATAAAGAGCGCAAATATGCATGCATTTCATTTGATATTTGGAAGCCTTCAGAATGTCAACTCTGAAGTCTGCTGGAACGGTGGAGTCAGCCTAGCGCCACCTGCTGGATGATTCTAGGCCTTGCATAGACACAGGAAATGTAGAAAAGATTAGTCTTTTCTACCTGTAGTCTTCCTGCCGCTGGGCACGCGGGGTACCCGGTTTCCAGCCTGTAAGACTTTCCTGTGAATACTTTTTCTCTTACTCTTTTCCTTCATATTGGAAAGATAGACCCAATAAAAATTATCTTTTCAAATCTGATTTCCTTAAAATACAGTCTGCAAGCAAATGCAATGCAGGGGCTAGCTGGTGACGGCATAGACCAGAACTTCACCTCCATGTGTTTGTTTGGGTGGTTACATTGTAGGCGGGAGGTGGGGGAATGTTTGGTTCTATA
Organism: Myocastor coypus; assembly: GCA_004027025.1. Lineage (NCBI taxonomy): Eukaryota > Metazoa > Chordata > Mammalia > Rodentia > Myocastoridae > Myocastor > Myocastor coypus. The sequence goes on along the minus strand of PVJA010000897.1, from coordinate 19,091 downwards.
TGGTGAACTACTAATGCTTATTTTATTTTTTTTTCTGCTACATCAAATACCTTGCAAATAAAGCTGTCCACTTGAGGATAATTCTGACCACTGATACTATCTGTTATAAACAGGGTAAATAAAAAAAGAAGAAAATGTTTTGTCAGTGAAAAGAACTAATAGAGCCAAGGCTTCAAATTTTGGATTTATGGAAGATCAACACCTGAAATTATAGTGGATCTTTTTTTTTCTGGAATAACTAGGCTGATTTTGAAACCACATAATTGCCTAAACACCTTAGAAAATTCTTCCAAGCGGTGAGGTGAATTTCAATATGCATATAGCTGGGGAGAATATTCAAAGGACATTCTCTCATTATGTGAACACTTAAGGCCTTACTGGTTATGGGTTAATAACTCATGCATTTTAGATTTTGAAATTGTTAGAGCATTCACAAGGGAAAGAAATGTAGCCACTATTTCTTTTTGTCTGTTTTAAAAAATACAGGGTCTCATTATGCTGCCTGGTTGGCCTCCACTCTTGGGCTTAACGAGCCACTGCCTCAGACTGACCATCAAGTCGTGGGGCTACAGGTGCACCCCACCACCCCGATGTGCGGCCTCGTCACGTCTTCCTGGATCCGCTTGCCATTTCGTGGGCGTTGTGGTGTGGAGAGTCAGAGGTGTGTCTAACTGTGTTTTAAGCATAGAGGAGCAACACTTTGCATTCTCACAAACTGCCCCATATTGACAAGTTAGGAAAAGGAAGATCTGAGGTGCCGAGGCCTTATCCTGCGCCCGGTCGAGCCAGGCAGCAAGTCAGCATGTTGTGCTCTGACGTGGGGTCTCACAGGTCAGTGAGAACGCAGCCCAGGGGAGGGTCCAGAGGTCCAGAGGCTGGGGACATGGTGCTGACAGCTCGCCGCAGTCTCGTCATGCAAGATCAGTTGTTCCCACACAGATCTGTTAAGTCTTACATTTACTTCTGATCTGTCACTGAGGTTGGCCAGGCTCACAGATGCAGATGACAAGAAGGAAGGCAGCTGTGACAGGCAGAGCCTTGCATCTGTTGGCAACTCCTGTCACTGTCCATCTTCATCCAACCTCAGAGCTGGTCCTCTTGGAGGGGCCCTTCAAACACCTCTCTGTCCCTGAGCTGCTCTGCTCTGGAAGGACAGTCCTATGGGGCTCATAAATAAATTAGAAACTATGCTTATTTATTTATTTATTTATTTATTTTTGGCTTAGTGAGACAGGGTCTCACTATGCAGTTCAGGCTGGCCTTGAGTGTGGAGAGCCGTGTACTGCCGTACCCTAAAGATGGCGCCGGCTTCCGCCTTCCACCCCTGAGGGGTGAGTGCTCTCCGCCGTTGTTTATTACCATATATGGTCAAGGCTGATACCCTTGGCTTGCTTCTGCGTAGGTGGACCTACCGTTGAGTGCCACGTAGCTAACCGGGATTGGATGCTCGGGAGTATTTAGTTAGAAGCCCGCCGGTGCTAGAAGTAAGGGAGAAGTAAGAAAGACAACCGAGATTGTATAAGGGTCCTGAATAAACTGCTGAAGGAAGAACTGTGTGTTGCGTCCTCCTTGCTGGCGAGGCAGCGCGCGACACTTGAGCTCACTTTTGTAGCCCAGGCTGGTCTCGAACTGACACTAATCCTCCTGCCTCAGCCTCCCGAGTACTGGGATTACAGGCGTGTGCCACCACGCCCAGCCAAGAAACTATGCGTTTAAAAAACACTAGGTGAACACTCTTGAATGAGGATACATCTAGGAGACATTTATTACTCCAGGAACCCTTAGCTTATGTAGAAGAGCAATGCCATGGTATAAGCAAATGCATAAGAAGTAAATGCTGTCAACAACCAGAGGTGTCCCCAGCAACACCTTAGAGGATCCTCTGTTTGTACCAGGGAATCATGGGAGCAGATGCGATGCTTCCTCCTTCGCCAGATCTGATCTTTATTGTTTCTGGATTCTGGGTGGGCGGATGCTGCACACCTTAAGGGTTGGGAATCCAAACCCAACTATTTAGATAAGCTTTCCGGGTGATCCCTGCATGGTGACACTCGTGGCACTGGCTCTGGCCAAGAGCAGAGGCGCATACACCGAGGCACCGAGGCAGCGAGGAGGAGCACCGAGGCAGCGAGGAGAAATTTGGCGGGGCCCCTTTTATTTGCCTTCTTCCTCGTTTCAGAGATAGACGCTTGCAATGCTTGGGGCTCCGTCCTTTTGTGAACAGAACACAGACAAAACACTGGGAAGTCTCCCTCCCTGGGTCCCTGGGAGGTGGCGCACGGCCTCCCCTGGGGGAGCTGCGAAGCACAGATTGGAGGCCGCCCTAGGCCCCCCGCGGCTCCCATACCCCTGCCTGCTGGGGGCTGCCCATGTTCACCATCGTTCTGCCTTCTGCCTTCTGCGGCCCGGGGACAGATGGCCAGCAGCCCTGCATGGGCGCCCGCTTCCTTGTTATAGCCGCTCGGGCCTTGAGCTCTGCGAGCCTCTCCTGCTGCGGGGCCTGCGCTCTTGCGCCTCTCCAGGTCTTCGCGAGCTGCGGAGAACTCTCCCTGGATTCACCTCTCTGATGGTGGAGCGCACGTGGGACGCCTACCTGGCATGACTCGCTCTCCTGTCGCCGGTGGCCCCCCTTCCCACGTCTGTTCTGATGTCGCATTACATGGCTATTTTGTCATCCTCGCGTCTGCCTCCCCTCCCCAGAATATGAACTGCATGAGGACAGAGACCTGGCTTGCTAGTCCTTGAGTTCACTGCCAGCTCTGACACTGTTTGACGCATGCGAAGTCCTCAATAAAATGAGCAGTTGATGGGTAACAAAAGGTCCATCAGTGCGTTTTGGGGATTCCTTGGACCCATTGTCATTCCAACTCACCTAGTAAGAGGAATTTAAAGTTTGATGTAAAGAATCACCTCATGCCGCACTAACTCTCGCTCACCTTCGGAACAACATGATCTACTTAAAATTAATAGCTCGGTACATGCTGAAACAAAGTTCTAGGCATGCCTGTGAATGCTTCCTAGGGAACCCCAAAATCTCATTACAGAAGGGTCTTAGAAAACAGTAAATCCTGTATAAACTTAGGGCCCAGGATGTTTTGCATGGCCATAGGGCATCTCGGGAAGCAGAGGCAGCAGGAACAAAAGCAAGTTATATTTTAGGAACTGAGAATAACTGTAGGTGACTGGAAATAAGGACGCACGGGGGAGTAGAGAGCAATGGGGGTGGGGGCGGAGCGCAGCCAGGGAGACCTGGGCCTGTTATGCAAAGCGCTTGGCTCAGTTTAGTTTTGAAGATGCAGGGAAACCAAAGACTTTTAAACGGAGAATAAGGTGATCATGTCTGTGCTTTAGAAAGACAGAAACAGCAGTGGGTGGCATATGGATTGGATTGGACCAATGGTTTCGCAATTATTGAGAAACATTGAATACAGCAGAGCCTGGCGGTGGTGGGGCGAGGAGGAGAATTCCTGAAGTAGAACGAATAGGACCTGGAGATAGTTTGTGAATGGCCAGAGCTACCCTTAGTGGTTGTCCTTAGCCAGGCATGGTGGCACATACCTCTAAGCCCAGTACTCAGAAAGCTGAGGCAGGAGGATCATTGTGAGTTCAAGACCAGCCTGGGTTACAAATTGAGTTCAAGGTCAGCCTGAACTGCCCAGCTAGAGCCTATCTCAAAAAGACAAAAATGGAAAACAAAGCAAAACAATAAGCCAAAATAAAAAGTTGCCCTTCCCTTGCGTGCAGGGTCTAAGGGGACAGGAAATGCTGAGTATCAGTGGAAAGGCAAAACTGTGACACCTGGTGCTGAGGAACAAACTAGGAGAATACCGGGAAAAGCTGCTGAGGCTTCAGGGCTGAGGCACAGAACCTGACATCACTCAAGTCCCTGTATTATTATTATTTTTTTTCCTGATAGACAGCTACAAAAAGTGAGTCCAGATTAGGAGCTTCATGAAGATGTCAGAAAGAGGACGGTTAACTTGCACACAAGGAGACAAACTAGAGACAAGTGCCAGCCGACAGGAGAAATCATTTATAATACATTCATACCAAGTATATACGTCCATGCTGCATCCATTAAAATAATTAGGATTAGGTGGATAGTAGCCTTGGAGACAGTGAGAAATAGTCTTATGGCTTCTTCCCAGCTCACTTGGATGTGACAACAAGATTGAGCACCCATTCCTGGAAAGCTAAATTTAAAAATAAATAGAGACTTACTTGCTTATTTGGTAAGTGGTCAAGTGGCAAGAACTGCCCACCCTCAGATTCTCCTCTCCCTTCTCCTTGGTACTGATGTATGGGACCCATCCCACTAAAGCCCAAGACTGGGGAGGGTGCAGGCCTCAGGGAGCTCCTGGATGGGGGTGCAGCAGCGGTAGGTGCGGGGGGGTATGTGGTACGCTTGCTGGAAGGCTGGTCCTGAGGTAAAGGCACCGAGGAGTGGAGCCCAGGTTCTGGCCACACGTGGGAAATGCCTCAGCCACAGCCAGTCTGTGTCTTCTAGAAAGCTTCCCTTCTCAGTTTCTGAATATGAGACATGTGGGTTGGCCTTCCACTGACCACTCATTTTTAAAAGCTACTTGGAAAAGCAGGAACTCAATTAATGTATTTTATTTAGAAGGACAGAGTTAATAAGACCCAGGAAGTTCGGGCTTATCATATTTTAAAGTTTGGTGTAGCCCATCATTGAAGAAACAACTCAGATTCTTCTTGGCTTCATAAAAGATATGCTTCTGCTGTCACAGAGTGATCAAATTGTCAGGAATATTTTTTCTTTATTTTACTGCTTATGACTAAAACTTGATGATTTTTCCACCCTGACACGTATGGACTGAGAAGTGAAAAAAAAGAAAAAGATGTGTTATTTAATTCAATGGAGTACTACTCAGCTCTAAAGAAAAATAAACTCAGTACTTTTATAGGTAACTGGATGCAACTAGAGACCACACTCATGAGTGAAATAAGTCAGACCCATATGTGTAAACTAGCTGCAGACAATTTGGAAACCGACCTACACATGTATAAGTATGTCTGTAGTTTCCCATGCTTGTGCTACTGACAATTCCAATTACTATATTGACATAAATTTGATTTTAAATTATATGAAGTGTTGTTCTAAAGAGCTTGTAGAACTGAATTTTTTTTTTTTTGGTGTGTTGTTTTTTAAAAATAATTTTCACTGAGCAAAATAATTTTCACTGAGTTTCAGGTATGTAGTTTAGGCTGGACTCAAACACCCAATCCTCTTGCCTCTGCCTCCCAAGTACTAGGATGGCAGGCATAGACCACTGTCCTTGGAAAGACTGTGACACTAACTATAAAATCAGGGACTTGGAAAATAAGGGACCAGTGTAGGTCAGGGCTTGAGATGGTAGTGCAATTGTCTAACTGGGTGCTGACCACACTGGTAAATCCAATGCATTTTATACACGATGTGGTTGCCAAGAGCCTTGAACTACAGTGAATTCAGAGCTAGCATAGTGTGTGCCCATAAGCCCAGCTATCTGGAAGGCAGAGGAACAAGGATCTCAAGTTGGAGGATGGCCAAGGCCATTTATCAAGGTCCTGTCAAAAAGTTGAAAAGGCTGGGGCTGTAGCCGAGTGACAGAGCAGTAGTCTTTGTAATATTCTAGCAGGATCATGTGGAGACCTTATAATCTATTTGATAAGTGAGTATTTTTAGGGAAGGGTCTCAATACTAGATCAGACTTGCCTCCCAAGAACTGGGATTATAGGCATGCGCCACCATGCCCATATACCTAACATATATGGGGCCCTGCGTTCAATTTACAGCACAGTTTAAAAAAAAAAAAAGTCAACTGCAAATACTATAAGCAAGGGACCGAGTAGAAGAAGGCCTGTATGGTATCTGTTGAAGCTTACCATGCAGACTTAGACTTATCAGGCTCTAGTAATGATTTGGGAATAATTATTATTATCCTCTCATGAGACATAAGAAAGAGCTATAAAAAGGCGATAATAATTCTGGGCAGAGTAATTGGGAACCGCTTTATGAAGCAACTGGCATTGGAACAAAATTTTGAAGGACGAGAGAGTAAGAATTAATGCTGAGAGACCAGCACAATTTCCATCTTCAGAGGTAACCAGCTCTAAAGAAAGCCCTAGGGAGTGAGAAAAAAATCAAAAGTGCATTGTCTTTTGACAGCGAATAATCTATAGTTGTTTGTGGCTAGCCTGAGAATTAACTGCAATTAGGGTTTTTATCTTATTGTATCAAAAGAAATCAAAAGTCACTTCTGGGTGACACGAATGGCAGACAGGATCAAAGACATAATTTTAGATAATTCCATTTAACTTCATGTTTTATGGTTTCATTTATCAATATAGGAATACACTGAATAACTTGTGATCCCTGGTGGTTTTGTGGGGAGGTATAGTTTCAGATAATTGCACGACATTTATTATAAACATTCATTTCTTTCAGGTTTTTAATTGAACATTTGTTAATTGCTCGGTTCACAGCAAGGTCCTAGGTATAATCGCTGGTGATGTTCATCAATAATGCTCATTATGTTGCGGTGAATTTGTTCATGAGTATTTTTGGAGAGTTTCTTATTAGGTTTCTTTTATTACTTTTGGAAGAACAGCATGAAGTATAAATGTTTTGTCTGAAATCCAGTCATTGATTTTGCTCTTTTTTTTCCATATCTATCTGGCTCTTGTATTCTAAATTCCCATATGTTGTGCTACTTTAGATCTAATCATGGTTTGAGAAGACATTCGCAGAAGCAAGATCTGCAGATCTAGAGGTTTCATTGGCTTCCAATGTAGTCTTTGTAACATTCTAGCAGGATCATATAGAGAAATTGTAATCTAGTTAATAAATGATGACATATTTTTAGGGAAGGGTCTACAGGGTGCTCAGGGTCTCATTACTAGATTGGACTTATAGTGATTCACCTGTTTACAGCCTGCCAAGAACTGGGATTACAGGCATGTGCCACCATGCCCAGTCTGAGTCAAGAGCAAACATACTCAAAATACCTAAAAAGGGAGGGGAAAAAACAAAACAACATTAATGACAGAGTGAGAATCAGATGTACAACTACAAGACAAAATGGAATAGTACAAAAATCCTGAGGGAAAATATAGGTAAACCTATGTTTCCCTATACAACGTGTTTATCAAAGTTAAGAGCAGAATAAACGTGTTTCCCAGTCAGAGTCAATGCCCACTGGGTGAGGAGGCACATGACTAAAATCCCAGCACCTTGGGAGGCTGAGACAGGAAGACGAAAAGTCCGAGCTCAGTAACTGAGCAACTGAAGAATTTAGCAAGACTCGGTCTCAAAATAAAGTAAGAATTCAAAAAGGCTGAGGATGTGGCTCAGGGCACACAGTTCCTGAATTCAGTCCCTGGCACCTGCCCCCGAGGGTGAATTCACTTGGCGTTCTCCGTGGCAGAGCATAGAACTGCCTCTCCGGAGTTGAAGGAGAAGAGGACTTCTGAGAGACGTGGGTACCGCGCAGATCCTCTGGAGAGGCCAGAATGCGAAGCTACCAGCCTGTCCTGGGAGAACAGGTACAGCCAGAGGCAGGAGCGTGGACCTCAGTCGCAGCCAGGGCCAGCACCAATGCTAAGAATTGGACGTGAGGACACTGCGACCACTCCCCAGAGGCCCGAGATGCCTCTACACTGAGTCGTGACTAACACCGCTCTCTGTTCACAGCTTCCAGCTACTCTCTCACAGCCTGGGAGCTTCTGCTTGGCTGACCTGAGGTTCCACAGCGACTCCTCACTGCTTGAGATTAGAAACACATTTTCGGGAGGACACACGCTCTAGAACACGGAGGCAGATGTGTGAGCCACAAGACAGTGTGCAGATCAGTTTAAAAATACAAAGGTCCCTTATGTATTTATTTATTTATTTATTTATTCATCTAATTTTTGAGATAGGGTCTTGTTATGCCTTGCAGGCTGACCTTGTTCTCACTTTTGTAGCCACGAAGCTGGTCTCAAACACCCAACGATCCGCTTCTCTGAACTTCCGGAATGCTAGGATTATAGGTGTGTGTCACTACGCCAGGTTCCAGGTCGCTACACAGCACGTGGGCTTGGGCCTGGAACTTGGGTCCTGGCACTTATCAGGCAAGCACTTATGCCACTGAGCTATCTCTCCCACCCACAAAAATACCTTTAAACAAAATCACAAAAAACTGGATGAACAAAATGAAAAGAAAAGGAATAAATCTAAACATACTAGTCATCTCCATCGATATTAGCAGGAGGGTCGGTGTGCTAAGTTTATCTTTCAAAAAGAAGCTTCGTATTGGTTAAAACTTCAGCCTCGGAACAGATGGTTCCCGAATTACAATGGTGCAGCTCACAAGCTTTTGAATTTACAGTAGCTCAAGAACAATAAACCCTTGCCAGAAGCAGCAGTCAGCGGACGACTCCAGTCCTGGGGAGAAGCCGCAAGAGGACTGCTGGGAGCTGTGCCGTGAGGCTGTGACATTAGGGAGGGAAGGGCAGCTGATGCCTTCGAAAGCACGTGACTGTGCTTTCCTGTCGTGATGGGCGAGTCGGCCCCCACTAGGAATGGAGGCGCATCGGTCTGCAGTGGGTGTGGCCAGCGGCTGAAACAGAAGACAAAGTGAATCCGGGGTGGAAAACGGCATGTAGGGAAAGTGAGCCAGGGCGTTTTGAAAAAAACAAAGCAAAACTGATCTAAAACCAATTGAACTTTTGTGCTATGTATTATTAATCAACCAGATAGCCAGTGAGGGGCTCACATGAAAACAAACAAACAAACAAACAAACAAACAAAAACCGGAATGAATGTCTACCGTAGCAGGGCTCATTCATTTTTTTTTTTCTTTTTCTGTTTAGAAGACTCTGTCATTAGTAGGAAGCTATGCAGGGCAGGAAGACAGGCAGGAGGCAAAAGCCACCAATAAACAGAGCACGCAAGTTCAAAATTCAGCTGCCCTGGCCCAAACTGACTCTTGCAGAGATCAACTCAAGCTGAACAGGAAGAGGTAGATTTATTTGTTAAGGAGAAATATGGAATCCTCAGCTCAGGCATTTCAGTCATGCTGCCTGGAGTTCTGTCTTAAGCCACTTTGTAGAAAGTCCGTTGGATTCATACCACAGAATGCACCTTCACTCCTTTCAGTCTACTGAGGAGATTGTCCCTGAAGTTGGGTCTTTAAAGCCTATCGTACTGTTACTTCCTACCATTTGTTTAAAAAATGGGTTCTAGCATTGCCAGAGTTTTTTTTTACTTTTTATTTTTGGAAGCTGTGTACCCTGGTTGGAATATAGACACCAATAGAAGCAGTTGGTCCAGGGTCCTCGTCCTCAGCGGAGACTCCTGCCTGGAGATGGCAGTTTGAAGATCTCTCCTGTGGGGGGTCCTTGTGACTGGGAAATGTGGGGTGGCCCCTGCTACAAGTTAGAGCGTAGAAAATGTCACATCCCCATTCTTTTCATGCGAAAGCATCTTTTATTCAAGTTCTTTGTGAAATGTGGTTAAGAGGATTCCTTCTGCTCCTGCTAAGTTTCTTAAGATATAATTGACAAGTAAAAAGTTAATCTATTGGTGCCGGGCAATGTTTTGTTTTGACAAATGTATACATTGTGATGTTATTACACCAAGTTAATTAATACGTATGTGTATTGGTCGGGGTTTTACTTAGAAGAACAGAACAGATATAAAATAAGGAATGGATATTAACACAAAATAAACAATCTATAAGGAATTATAAGATTGGCTTACAATAGGAATTATAAGATTGGCTTACAATAGTCAGCCACAGAGTCAGATGAGGAAACATGCAGAGAGTGTCTGCATGCTCCAGACTGAACAGAGAGCGTCTGCATGCTCCGGACTGAAGAATTCAATTCCAAGGTCTGAATTTCACTGCAGCACTCCATGTAAGTCTCTATCCATCGGCTGATGGGTCTGCGATGGAAGACTGAAGTGTCTGTAATGGACGCTGAAGAGTCTGCGCTGGATGGTGAAAGATCCAAGCTGGAGGCTGAAGAGTCTGCGCTGCAAGCCAGAGGATGAAGTCCAGGCTGAATGTGAAGACTGAAGCTTCTCCAATGAAGTAAAGTCTTGACTCCTTCCTCAGCCCTTTAAAAAGTCTCCTTGTGCTCAGTCATTCTGACATGGGCCCATTGTGCCTTATGGTGGAACCAATCATACCCCAGGATGGGCCCTTGATCCCGCTCTAGGGAGGAGCCAATCGTATCCTAGGCGGGCCCTGGTCACGCTCCAGGGAGGAGCCAATTGTACCCCAGGGTAGGACTCCTACCAACAGGGAACTGGGCACTGAGTCATCCAGCCAAGATGACACATTGTATCAACCACTATGGTACGTCACACACGGATTGTTTTGTGGTAAGAACATTGAAGATCTATTCTCAAAAATGTTAAGAATAACACACTACATCATTATTAACTATCCATTAACAAGTTGTACAATAGACCCCCAGAACATATGATAAGGACAGATTTTTACTTTATTTGTTTATTTAAAAAAATTTTTTTTGGTGGGACCCGGTTTCAAACTCACGACCTTGCACTTGCCAGGCAGGCACTTGTGCCACAGAGCTATCTCCCCAGCCCCAAGGATAGGTTTTTAAATAAGATCCACTAACATTAAAAATCAAAGCTGTGCTACTTTACTGTATGAGTAGCTATATCAATTATATAATAAGGAGATCATTTACCCTCTCTAAAACTCACTTTCGGGTTTGTTTGTAGACAAAATAATAATAACAATATTAATGGACAGATTCTACTAATGAGAAAATGTAGGGGCTGGGGAGATAGCTCAGCGGTGTCCGTGCCTGCCTGGCAAGCACAAAGACTTGAGTTTGGTCCCCAGTACCACATGCTGTGCCAGCCCCAGGCCCCTGGGTGTACCCTCTGGGCCACCAAAACCAGGCATTGTGGGGCAAGCCTGTAATTCCAGTACTGGGTGTACCCTCTGGGCCACCAAAACCAGGCATCGTGGGGCAAGCCTGTAATTCCAGTACTGGGGAGGCTGAGACAGGAGGACCACTATGAGTCTCATCTGTGTCATGATACCCTGTGCCAAATGAATAAGTCAATAAATAAAAGATTTACATATACATATATAATGTATACAGTACTTGACACAATGGTGCAATAAAATGTACTTCCTAAAATGGAATATAGACATTCTCAAGGTATCTTTTAAAGTTAGCTGGGATATCTTCTAAATCACGATATTGGTGTTATCTATTGATGAATGTGAAGTCCAGCATTCAGTGGGGGCAAATAAAAACCAAGCAACAGGGGAGGAGCCACAAAATCTGAAGCCACGCCCTTACCACGCCCTTAGGATTGCTGGCAGGTTTATGTTGGGTTTTCTGACTACAAGTTGTAAGCGTTAAAGATAATCTTTTGTAGGAAGCAGTTGTCACTTCAAGAACTTCCCCAAGAGAACTCATAGTGCTCTACATGCTAACTGCTCTTTGTACACCTACTCATCTTTCTTGTTCAAAGAGAAGAGAGGTATGCTTAGCTCACAGCTTGCAGGGGGATCAGCCCATCATCAGCTGGCTCCAAGGTGGAATGGCACGTGGCAAAGGGTCCACAAGTCGTTCGTGGCAGGGGCAGACAGCAAAATCGAGAAGAGAGCGAGAAAACCTTTTTCTGTCCCTTGTCCTGTATTCAGGCTTCCGGTTTTAGGGTGGGTATAGCACTCTCCCTCTCCCCTTAATCCCAGCACATTTAGTCCCAGTTTTACACTATGATTTAATCGCACACTCTAGATTCATGACCTCCAAAACACTCTGTGACCACACAAGGCTTTGGAGGGACATCTAGAAACAACTCATAATGACTTGGTATGTATTATAAAAATTAAATTGTAAACAATTATGAATTAGATTTTTCATGGATAATTATTAAAAAGGCGGGGGTGACTTGAGTTCCAGTTTCCACCCCTTCATTCACCTTTTTCGCTGTTAGTCTATCACAGAAGTGATACAATTAGACTGTATTTGAAAATAGCTGTTTTTATTTGTTCTTTGACCTGGATCCATTACATAAATTATCCATGAAACCCATGAGTTTAGTGAGTCCAAAAAGACTTTCCAGACCTGACACTAAAACACAAACAAACAACAACAAACAAATCTTAAGGGCGGCTCTGGCTACAAAGTCTGTTTTAATTTCAGTTTTAGCTGTGGTCGTAGTTGTTTTAGTTTAGTTTTGTGCCGACATCTGTTGTTGCAGAGTCGACCCCTGCAAACGCACAAGGTAAAACCACACGCCTACCTCATGGGCAGTGTGTGTGTGTGGGTGCCTGTATGAGTGCAGTTGTCTGCGCATGCTCCGTGCTGCTGACCAATCAGCTCCAGCAGTGTCATTCGCAGCCAAGAGTGCCCCATGTCAAAACCTTAATACCGTTTATCTTTAGATATTGGGATTAGGGTAGCTTCATTTTCCTTTGCTTATCTTCGATTTCTAATTTTTCTCTAAGAACGTGGATTACTTGTATTAATTTTTAAGTAAGGAAAAGCTTCTTTTAATGGGAACTTTATCAGCTATATTCCATGTGAAATTTCTTTTCTAGGGCCGATCAAGAAAAGCAGATTAAGCATGGATATTCATTTTTATAATGATGAGATCGCTTTTTCTTCATGAGCTCCTCTTTTATTCAACAAATCATTTATAGCACAGTTTTTGGGGTCGAGATGATAGGGGTGGAAAGGGACTTGGGATTTGGCATCTTAGCTTTGAGATGCTAGCAAAACACATCGGGCTATTTTCACTGCCTGTGGTAGATGGCGTGATGCTTCCACACTCAGAATATGGTGGCTCTGGGGCTGGGGAGATAGCTCCGTGGTACAAGTGCCTAACTGGCAACTGCAAGGTCATGAGTTTGAGCCCCTGTTCCGGGGCCAAAAAAAAGAATATGGTGGCTCTGCTGTGCAACAGAAAGTTCCAAGAAGGGTCGAAATCAGGCAACACGGGGTCCCTGAACATTAGGGATGGCTGTGTGTAGACAGAAGAAGGTGCCTGGGGAACAGAGGCAGACAGAACCACCTGGGTGAGGATTCTCCAGCCAGCACCAGTCCTTTGCCGTATGACCTTGGATGAAGATTGTCCCCAGGTAGAAAGCCTTAATAGCACCCACCGTGAAGAGTACCAACTGTGCTGTCCAAAGGCGTTGCTCCTCAGAGACTATCGAAGCTCACACAGCTGCCAGCCAGATGGCCCTGCTCACACAGGGCTGGATCTCGCCAGCTTTCTCTGTTCTAACTCTTTCTCTGATTGGTTATAGGAAAATAGCATTTGAGTTCTCTGCAGCCCTGAATTGGCCCATAGCACGGCATGCACTTCTTTGTCATTTTTAGAAAGCCTCACACACTCCTTCCCTCCCTCTTCAGAGGTCTTTAACATGGGGCCTCTGGGTGCCACATGCGTGCCCTGATGACATGGGCAGCGCATGGACCAGCAGCCCAACAGAGTTTGGATACCTGACACCTCTGTTAAGATGCCCAGGCCTGAGGCTATGGTGGCATCTCAGTGGCCAAAAGCTTGCCAGCATGTGTAGGGGTCTGGATATGATCCCAGCCCTGAAGCAAACAAACCACAAAACAACCAAACCAAATGAAGCCAAAACTAAACTATACACAAAAGAAATTGCAGGCTGCTCTGACGTCAGGAATTCCCCTGGCATGTTTTCCCTGTGTGAGTTTTAACACTGTCACTCAGCAGGCACCTTCTTAGGCAATATTCTTCTGTTTCCATAGCTGCTGGGCAGCATATTTGATTGCTTTATTAGATGGGCAATTTGATTTCAATCTAGATTAAGCTTCTTGTCTATCTTGGCACATCTAAAACATATCCTATTTTTTTTTTAAATTATGTATTTCATACAGGTTCTCACTACACAGTTCACACTTGTAGTGATCCTTCTGTTCCAGCCTCCCCAGCACTGGGATTATAGGTCTTTCTTGGGGCAGGGTCAGCATGTCATGTGGTACCAGGGACTGAACCCAGGGTTGTGCTGAGCCTGCTCAGCTATCCCTGAGCCCAATCCTAATATTTTTACTCAACAAAATATTGCTTAAGTAAACTCAATATTTCTCTAAACAGTGTGGATTTTGAGGTAGAAGTTCTTGTTATAATCCAACTTTCCCTGATCTGCTGCTGTTACTGGTTTGGACACACAGAAGCAAGGTTCAGAGAGTAGGCAAAAAGACATGTTGTATGCTTTTGTCTATGCCTCTATTTTTGCGTGTACCTGTACAGCCTTTCCTTAATTAAGATGCAACATTTGTATCTGTATTATTTATTTCTCCATTGGTTTTCAGTGCCTTGTAGTGCCTTCAAAAGAACTTCCTAAATTTGGTTTGACTCATAACTTCGGTAGGTCTCATACACCAGGGCTGGAAGATAATCCTGGACACAGACAGGAAGCTGCCTTGCGAGGGACTAGAGACATGATTTGTTCTTTTTGTGACCGGATCACTTATCTTGGCATTGTCTCCTCGAGGTCCATCTATGGTACAGCACATGGGAATATACCTTCATTTTTCTCTCTGAAATAATATGTATAGGCGAAGTTTGGTTTCTCCATCAATGCACAGGCAGCTTACTTCTAGCATTTGGCTACTGCCAGCAGTGCTGCTACAGAAACGAATGGACAACATGTCTTGGAATCTTGGTATTAAGTTGTCGAGGTACACCCACATGTGAACTCACTGGAACATATAGAAACTGTACTGTTAATTTTTTGAGGAAATGTTATAATATTTTTATAGGTTGTTCACCATTACAACTTCCTACCATTTTACATTGTGTGTGTGTGTGTGCGTGTGCGCACATGCACATGTGTGTAGCAGCCATGCTAATGAATGTAATGAGGTATAATGTTGTGATTTTGATTTGCACTTTTGTGATGATTAATGATGTTCAGTGTCTAGTATAAAACAGTTTAAAGCTCTCAGCAAGAGTGCCAAATTGTTCCTCAGACATATTTTACCAATTTAAGCTCTTCATAGTAGTGTACTTCTCATTCTCTGACATCCACTGGTAATGCTTATCAGAGGGCTTTTGAATGACACTGCTAATAGACACAGAAAATGATGCTACAAGCTGCCTGATTGCAGGTAGAAGGTGCTGCTGTGTTTCATGGTGATTACAAATGGCTTTAGCATGCTATGTACTAAACATGTAGGCACTGAGTTGAAAGCTACACTACCAAACATATAAACTGACCCTTAGAAATATTACACAAATTAGAGCACTGATTTGTTTCTCTTATATCCCTGTTCTCTCACCCTCCTCTGGATGGTAAGACTGGATCACTTACTGTGATACTGTCTCCTCAGGCTCCATCTATGGTACAGTACATGGGAAAATTCCTTCATCTTTCTCTCAAATACGTATAGGCGAAGTTTGGTTTCTTCACTGATAGTCACATGGCCTACTTCTAGCTTTTGGCTACTGCCAACAACAATGCTGATACAAAAATACATGGACAATATGTCTTGGAGTCTCGGTTTTAAATTTGTTGAGATACGCATACATGCGAACTCACTGGAACATTTAGAAACTGTAATCCCAGTGGTGGACTTCCATCCCACAGTGGGTTCCTTGATGATAATTCGATATATTTACTTAATCTGTAGCCAATTTCATTTTCCTTATGTTGATAAATCAATAAACAGCAGTTGGTAGGTAGCCTCTATCAGGAAGAGAAGAGTGCAGAAAGTCCAGTTCTTGCTCTTATTCCTCGAACAATGTTGGCCCAACACTGCACTCATTCATCATAAATAACACTTCCATGTCTTTATTCTACATTTTAAAATGTGCGACTATTAGTAAAAACGTTTCCCTAATGGCACGTGCCTCAATGAGAGCGCAGATGGAGCTGAGTCGCTGCCTGCTCATCTCTTGACCCTCTATGTCATATTGTAGTGAATCTTTTGCTATATCTGTGACTTGCTAACAGCACAGTTAGTTAGTACAAAATAAAAACATCTAGCTTTAGACCTTACCTGAAAAAAAATTCATTGGTGTGTGTGGAAATTGCCTGGATTTCCTTCTTATTCAATCCCAGCCTTCTGCTGACAATTGTGCTTTACTAACTGAAATAAGAAAGAGTTGTCCAGTTTCTGCCTTTTTCCAGAAACACAAAATAACATTACAAATGCACATGTTCACCTGGGACACACAGGAAACCTGCAAAATTATTTAGCTTGCAGTGAAACATGAAAACACACACACACACACACACACACAGAGAGAGAGAGAGAGAGAGAGAGAGAGAGAGAGAGAGAGAGAGAGAGAAACAACCAGCAAAGGTAATCTTGCAGAAGGCATCTTTGAAGAATAACTATCATCCACTTGCTGATGGAGAAGAAAAGGGAAGATTTTAAGAAGGATCTTCAAGTGTTCTTTCCGTCTGGAAACACCACCTGGTATTGGTCGATATTGTACCTAATTATGTGCTCAGTGCAATGCAATTTAAGTCTACTATTAACCCAATGTTTATTCAATGTTCAATGAACATGCAGTGCTATTGAAAACATAAAGACAACGAAGCTTATTTATCGTCAGTTATTGATTCTTTAATGGAAGACGCACATGAAGATATCAATTGAACACATGAGAAGTGTAGCTCCAAACCGGTACAAGGAGAGATTTGGCCAGGGAAGTAGCCAGGAAGTCAGTCTGAGGATGGAAAGTGACGAGAGGCTCAGGCAGAGGCTTGGAGGAGCAGAAGATCCAGGAGCTTCCAGTATGCAGGGGCAGCCACCAGCTATGACACTGCTATTGGTGAAGAGGAGGCGGGGAGGGTTGAGGGGTGCGTGAGGCTTCTACGCAACACCATGGCGCGAAGCTGGGTCTTTGTAATGTGGGCGTGGGCGTCTGCTGAAGCTATCTCAGCAGTGCAGTGACATAGCTGATGTGGAGATTATACCGCCACTTGAGGCACCACGAGGGAACACGATCATGGTGGTGCAAAGGGGCTGGAAGCATACAGCCCGCAAGATGGCCAAAAAAATATTTAAGAAGACATATCAGGAGAGCCAGCTGAAGACACGGAATGGAAGGGAAGCTAGAGAACTAAGATGTTTTCTAGAAAGATTGGTGAGGTGAGGGGCTGGTGAGACAGCTCAGCAGGCTAAAGCGCTTGGTTAAGCAAGCACAGGCAAACGCAGGGGCCACGGCTCAATCCCCACGACCACATGCCATGCCAGCCCCATCTGGCTGGCTGAGTCAGCCAGAGTTCGAGCTTAGTCGCTCAGGCCTAGAATCCCAGCACGCGGGAGGCTGAAAGCAGGAGGCTCACCCTGAGTCTGAGCTGTGTAGTGTGACCTGGCCACAACCAGATACATTAAAATAAATAAATAAATAAATAAATAAATAAATAAATAAATAAATAAATAAATTTATTAAAAAGAAAGATTGGTTAAGTGGGAGAACGTAGAGGAGGGGCTCTGTTGCCTTTTGGCCCTGCAATTTCTGTGTCTTTCCAGGCTCGGGAGCTGCGCTCATGCAGCTCTGGGAATTAGGGCGATCCATCAGCCCGGCTGTCTCCAAGGCTCCGCCCGCTTCTGACAGCCTGGGCCCTCACCCCGCGTTGTTCACAGATCAGATCACTGAGCCGCAAAGGTCCCTGGTGCTAGAGGGGAACGGTGTGCCGTCAATTCCAAACTGCTCTGGGATTTAATTTTAAATCTATATCCATCTCTCTGTCCCTCCTGAGAAGGATAGAGTACCTGGCTTCTGCTCAGCTTTTCGCACCTGCATGGCGCTTCTGGAAGCCGTGGGTAAAAGCTACGATTGGTCAGTTTTAGTGGCTAATCCATGCAAGAGCTTACGTGGAGTAAATTACCAGAACCTCAAAGTTCTAGGGTTCTAAAATTAGGATGAATGTTAATTTGTTCACCAGCTGAACATTACAGCTGTTGTCATCCTAATTACTCATGTTTTTCTCCGTCTCTCAAAAACGTCTTTGGATAATAAGTGAAAAATTCATTTCTAACAGATAAAAGTATGATCATGCATGGATAGTTTTGAAGTCTTGTTCCTGTCTGTTGTCTAGTGCTGCTGGAAGGAGGCCAGTCTGGAAGGCCCCTTGGGGCTATGGCAGCTGATTTGCTTGACATTTGGTAGAACGGGTTTGCAGGCCATGTGATGGGCAGATGCTCTTGAGTTCCGATCTTTCCTCCTCTTCTAGCATACATTTTTTATTGCATAGATTATTTATAGCGTACATTTTCCTGTCCCACATGATCTCGTGGCCCTGCAGACGCTGTGCCTCAACTATAAATCTATCCTTGATCAAAATACTTTTTACCTTGAGAATCCTGTTTCCCAGCGTTAACTGACGTCACTCAATGGCATTCAGGCTATGCTAACGATAAATACGTGTTGGGATTTCAGAAAGCCGCAGAGGCAGGGTAGTTTCTCTGACCTCCATCTGCCCTTTTCCACGGAAGGCCAGGGAAGACTTGGCTGAAGCTTCCCTCCCGTCGTTAGACCTCCCCTCAGAGGTGCCCTCCCTGAAGACAGAGTGCGCCCTGTCTGTGCTGCTTGGGATCCCGACTTCTCCTAGGGGCGCATGCGTGGAATGTGCGGTCCCCACGTCTTGGCGCTCCTGGCAAGTGGTGGAGTCGTTAGGAGGTGCAGCCTATTGGACAGCAGGCTCTGGGCTGTGTGCCCATGGAGCAGAGCCTGGGACGCTGCCACCCTCCTTTACTGCCTGGCTGTTCTAGGATGAGCAGCCTTCTTCTCCACGTGGTGCCAGGTCACCATAAGGGGCAGCCTTGTCATAGGTGCGACAGCCCTGGGCCGGGCAAGCGCTGACTGAATTCCCAATCCTATGCACCAACCTGAAGCTTGCCCCTTTTAAGCTGGTTATGTCCGATATCGGCTCCAGGAACCTGAAACGGTGTGCGGCATCTGTGCAGGTGCTGGAACACACAGTGAGGTGTCTGAGCAAACGAGCCATGCTAGGCTCACTCGTAACTTTCTCTCAGGACAAGTTATGGGCAGATACTCTTGAGTTCCAAGCTTTCCTTCTAATATGGTATATATTTTTTTATAGTATAAATTTCCTTCCTTC